>JABFOX010000244.1:0-18944 GCA_022817665.1 Axea sp. ZL-2020
AACATTTTTAGTCATCATTATGTAATTAATTTTTTTTTAATGTAAGATCAATATATGTCTTTTATTTATTAAAAATGTTTTTTTTTTTTTTTTTGTTTTTGGGGGGTAAATGCTAACTAAATTGCAAAACATTTGTAATTTTGCATACTCTTGAAAAAACTTTGCTATTAAATAACGTTGTTTTCTCAATCTCTAGCGAAAAGTACAGTTCGTAATCAGACAATATGTTTTTTTATATATTTGAGAAAAATGCGCTTTTGTATTAAATAATACTATTTTTATCTTCTAGAGGAAACTATGACCTTTAATATCGGGTCATACTTCCCTATTTAGGGGGAAAATATACCATGATTTTATATAGGGGGAGAGTTACCAGAAGTTTCCTGGTAACAATATAATTTTTGTGTTTTATAAAGGAAAACACTTATGATGTCATGTCATTTTTGCATTTTCTAGGGGAAAGTGTGCGCAATGGTCTCGACACATACTTTTATAGTTCCAGAAATGCTAATTTTATCTACGTTTAGTATGTTGCGTGTATATCGCGTTTTCTAGTGGCAATTACACACATTCCTAGATCTAGAAATTTCTCCGTCTCAGCAGCTAAACTCCTAGTTTTATCATCGGTATTAGTACCGTGAATTTAATTAATATCTAATCACTCAAAAATTAAGTTACCTCTTTAAAATTGGAATAAAAGAACGTCATGAATATCTATATGATGGATTAAATCAATACGTTAAACACCTTTTCTTAAATCGCAGAAATCAAGAAATACTATTCTGATGAATTGGAAATCTAATAGTTTCACATATGATATAAGAAATGTTTAATGGAAATATGAAAAAAATAGAAGTAATGTCTATATTTAAAAAAAAAAATCGAAATTAATATATAGTTGAATGAATAAATGTGATCTTATTGGTTCTCATAGATATATACATAGTCATGTATAATGAATTAGTCTTAGGGCTAAAAGCGTGAAATAAAATTTTTACTTAAAACTAATCGTATAAATTACTTAGTAAAAATATATTATAATACATTTTGTTAGTGATGTTTTTACGTTTGTAATAAATAATATTTTTAAATATTAACGTTTATATTGTTTATAAAATGATAAACAATACTTAAAAATATTTGTTGTCAATATTTTCTTAGATTAATAGAAAGAGTATAACCGAATAAGTTCACAAATTTAATTCTGTTTTGAATTCTTTTAACCTCATTTTTCTTTAAATTCATATTTTTTAAGTTTTCGATTTATCATCATTAAAAATCAAATATCCTCGCCTAAACTTTCTTCTATGATTCTAGCTTCATTTTTATAACATTTAGTTGAAAATTATATATATCGAAGCGACATCTATGAAGAAATATTATTAACTTTCTAAAATACATCTAAATTCACGTGTTAACTTGACATAAATAAAAAAAAAAGTTATTGGCGTATGAGATAGGCAATACTAGATGTTACGACCAGTACCAACGTAACAAAAAGAAAGAATTAACATACGAGCATTATGTATCTCTCACAGCTACTAAAGCTAACAACAACCAGTGTTCGACAACCAACTAAATAACAAAATGACAAAAATTGCGCAACATTCAAATTCATTAATTTCATAAATTCAATAAAACAAAATACTTAATTTTTTATTACTTTCCGTATCTGCGAAATCTGTCGCAACAATCACGTATAAATACTCCAATTAAATTCCAAACTAAAAAAACATCGTATTACATCCTTTTATTTATTTCAATCATACATTTACATTTACATCGTTCTTCATTCGTCATAAAACCAACTCAAATTTGTCGCGAAACTCGCATTGTTGATCGAAAGGTCATTTAAAGTCACTGAAACAAAAGACGCTCGTGATCTTGCATTTACCGACGGCGGAGTGCAAATCAGCAGCCAGGGACCCTTCGCGCTGCGGCACGAAATCCGTGGGGGCGTCCCTGCGATTAGCTCGTCCCGCACCAGCGCTTCCGACGGACGTCGCGCCGCACGATCCATTGTGTTCTCGTGGTTGCGGTCACCTGTGACGCGAAGGTCGTGGACGCCGCCAAACATGTAATGCAACGCAGCCAGCGCTCTCATTGATCGTTCGTTTCGAGTGGTTGTCCATCCGACGACTGTGATGTGATCCACGTTAACATGATTTCCACCTCGTTTTGTAACACCACCCGTCTGGACGGTTAGAACTATCGGTCGGGACGGTTATCATGCCCAGTCCATCGGCACCACTGCCGATCATTCTGCCAGTGTCGATGTTCGTTCCTCAGTGTTAACGTAATTCGAACAATTACTCTGATTGTTGTTCCCACGCGCTGCGTCGGCCGCGCTTGTTTTTAGGCTAATCGTGAATTCCTTCGAATGTTACTTTTCTACTCCAGCCAATCGACGAGACTGTTCGGATGAATTCGCATGATTCGGGCAAAATGTGACCGAAGGCTCGAATTGTTTGCTTTGTGTTTTATTGAATTTCCGGTCGTCCTCTGCCGCGGACAAACGCGAAGGCTCGAAAAACGCGTTGTTTTGGCAGAGGTCAAAAAATACGAAGCGGCGTATTCATCAAAACAAGTCGACGATTCAAGCGCTGTTTTTTTTACCGATTTAAGGGCGCGGAGACATTCGTAACAATGCTTTGTTTACAAGTCGACCGAAGGAGTGACGAAACGTTTGTGTTTTCGCTTCTTTCGAGCGTTTCTTGCGCGTTCGTTGCGTAATGAACGTGCGACATGGTGTTGCGCGTAGAAATTCTTGATGATATTAATGACAATTATTATTAACGACCAACGCTGACTTGGGATTGTTAAAAACTAGTTGTTTTCTTTCATTTTAATGTTTTGACCTTGGGATGTTGGTCCTCGGCAATACTGTTGCAAAAAACAAGAATTCCCTGTTAGTGAATATTATAAGATATAAGTGGAAAGAAATATTCCTAAAATATTTTGTAACATTCGGTAACATTTAATAATATAAAAGTGTTCCAAATATATGCCTGCCTGAAATAATATTATACAAATGTTTATAATTTTTACTGGACGCGATTTCAATATTTTGAAAATATTGTGTATATGTATACATAAAAGTATATCAAATATTGCCATGTTTTAATAATATTGTAAACATATTTATACATCTTTGTTTAAAAATGTTCAACAGTTTATAAATATAAAAATAAATTATTTTAATTTATTTTATTAATCGGTTAATTCAGTTAGTTTTTTTATGTATTTTTATATGAAATAACTAATCTTTTTCAACCACTATACTATAGTCTATTATTTTTTGTTCTTTTATTACGTTTTTTTTTAGTCACATTTGACCATTTTTTTAATTATTACATCAGAATTGTAAATATTTAATTAAATTCATTGTTTTAATAAAATTATTATGACAGACGTTATTGAAATAGAATTTATAATTTGATATATTTAAAATGTTGATGTAATAATAAAAAAATGGACGAATAGAACACGATATACTACAAAAGTAAAAGCGTGTAATAACGCGACAAAAAATATTTCAGAAGAGGGCCAAAAAATGATCGAAACGTCAATAAATAATAAATAATAGTATAATGATTGAAAAAGATGAATTATCCCTTATAAAAGCATATAAAAAACAAATTGAATACTTGGTGATTCTATTGAAATACTTAAACTTTGTTTTATTAACATTTGAAAAAAATAAAATTATTTGATAAATGTGTACAATATTTTTTAATATTATAATATTGTTAAAACATGAAATATAACATTAAGAAAATATTTATAATATATTAAATAATATTCACTATTAGGATTCTATACAACTCTGCTGTATAAAATAAATCTTGCGAAAAAAATTATTTATATTACAAAGATTGAACAGAAATCTTGTTTTTGTTACAGTGTTTTTGAGAAGGACCTATATATTAAGCTTGAAACGTTAAAATTAATAAAGAAATAATATGAAAATAACAAGCAGTTTTTAATAATTACAAGTCAATTTAATTCGTTGTTAATAATGATTGAAATGAAAAATTTAAAATCAATTACTGAAGTCAATCAAATATTTTATAAGAGTAATACTGGCAACAAGAAAAAGAAAAGAGTTCACATAAAATCCTTTTCAAACAATTAATTTATAAACACAAAAATGGCATTTGTTGAATTGTCATTGAATTTACATTTTTTTTTTTATTATTTGTACGTGTAAGCATAAATATTGGTGTTGGAGGGGTATTTCTTTCTCTGGTTAAAGAATTGTAAATTTTCATAAAAGAAATTTGTGTTGTTAAAACATGAAAACTGTAATAAAAAATTATGTTAAGTGTCATGAAAATAAAAGCAAAACTGTTAAGATGTAAGATTTGTTGTGAATGATCTTAAAAATTATTTCCAAAAATTAGTATGAAATATTATGGCACTGCATAAATATTTTCTTCAATATTTTAAATTACATATCTTCACAGTTTTGCTTTTATTTTTACAACGTCTCATGACACTTGTATGATTAATATGGAGTTTCTTTTGCAATTTCCATACATTTTCACAGCATAAACTTCTTTTATGAAAGTATAATTCTTTAACTAGTATATGAAAACTGCAATAGAAAATGACATGAAATCTCAAAAATAAAAAGAAAACTAAAGATATGTTCTTCATGAAGAAAATATTTATGCAATTCCATAATATTTCACACACGTTCATGAAATTAATTTTATTCGTGATTTTCCATAACAAATTATGCATCTTCACGGTTTTATTTTTATTTTTATAAGATTTCATATATGAGATTTATTTTCATGACATTTCATAGAAAAGTGTCATACAATTAATATACATTTTCTTTTGCAGTTTTCATACATTTTCAAAACACAAATTTCTTTCATGAGCGTCTATAATTCTTTAATCAACGTTGTGTTTTATGACTTGCTGCATAGCGAACGTTTCGTAATTTGTAACTGTTTTCCTCGCACGATTATTTATTCGAATGGCTTTGATTAATGCGTGACGTTTTTTTTGCAGAGGAGCCAGTCGTCGATTTTTTTTCCGGCAGAAGTCTTTGAATGACGAGAAACAGTGCCTCCACACGATGTACGCTTTTCAAGAGGTTGACGCTATTTGCACAATGAAGCTCTTTGTGTTGCTTGTAATTCTAACAATTTGCGGTTCGAGCAAGGCGAGTATTTTATGCGCTACGAAGAAAACGGACACGAGATACACGTCGGTATCTCAGCAAATAAATGGAGTTAGTTCACTGACTAATAAGATATATTTTCAAATTCCCGTAAGTATTTTTCTGCTCTTTGAATTGAGTGTAATAAAATGTTTACTTATCTTGAAATGTATTTGCAGTTGGATTATGATGCTGAATTTACCAAGTGTGAGAAGAACCATTGCTTTACGCTGTGGCAGGAGAGCACGAGCAACGGCAGTAAAATTAGTATTGTACTGCAAGGTTTCTGAAGTTTTGTATATTAATCAGTATAAATCAACGTGTATTCCACATTTATTGAATAATTGAATTCAATTATTTATATATCATATTTACAGAAAAATAGTTCTTTCAGAATTTCACATCTGGATTGATTCCTTATTAATTATACACATTTGGGGTACCCTAAGATGAATTTTCTAAATCTTGTATTTTTCGAGCAATCCTGCTTAAATGTTTGACACGTGTTGCTCTATTATAGCCATGAATAGGATTTAAATTTCATGTAGATATCTGTAATAGTTTGTTGAAAAAGTAATTAATTACTTTTATTGCACTAATTACTCAAAAGTTGTTGATGCATAAAATATTGTTTTGCAAAACTAAAAAGACCAATACATTGTTTTGATACTAATAAATTAAATCGTCATACAGAATTTTTGTTGCTTTACTGGCTGCTTCAGAAAAAAAAATCTTCAACTTTGAGGTATTAATATTTTCATAATTTATGTTTTATAATCATATTAATTGTGCCACATTTTGAGTAATTTGCCATTGTAATAAAAATAATATGCCAATTTGTTTTATTAATTTTTTTGAGTCTGTGCTGAAAATTTGATAAAAACTGCATCGTGTGCACAGTTTTTGATATACCACAGTATAAGAAAAGTTTCTGTTTAGAAAACACCAGTTTTTTTGCATAATTGCTTTGCAATTTCCTCATTTTTGTAACATTCCTATTCAAAAAAGGTAGCCTTCTTTCAGAACTACAAAATGTAAAACAGTGTACTTTGGAAACGGATATTTAAATGGTCATGAGACTCGTTTAAAACGCTTCGACTATAGAAAGCGTAACTGGTAATTAAAGCTAAAGGTTCTAAGTATTTTTAAGCCTATTCACTATAAATTAGATTTTTATTCCAAATTTTTTCTTAGGGTATCTTTATTCATCATGAATCAACGTTTGTTCACTATTTCTTAAATTATAAATGAACGAAGAAAATACAGATAAATTATGTACATAAAATATTCATGGAATTACATTTTTCAATATTTTAGATTCGGATCCCTTAATTATATATATTAATATTGTGGAATACACATTTACTTTCAGAAATGATTTCTCACGTTGGAAATAAAGTTTTTAACAAAGTGCGGAAATTTTAGGATGTTGGCAGCCATCCGGAGAGGACAAATGTGGGAACACAAAGTGCATCGCTGTGGAACAACCGATGAAAGCCTTAAATAACACGAAATTTTGTTGTTGTTCCGGCGATTACTGTAATCTCAATATAACGTATAATTTTCAAAACAAATCTGTACACTCTAGTCCTACAAGTAAGAAAATTACCACTAATGATAATTATGATCATTGTCACTTTTTGCACGTTGGGTTGTGTCGTCGGCAGTTTTTACAACTTATGCTTTCTTTGCAGTACCCACGGAATATTTGGGACAATCAAACTCGGAAAGATGGATTTTAATTATGATTATAACATTAGTTTCGACTATTTTTATATTATTTATAATAACGATGTTAGTTTATAAAATATATCGACACAATATATTTCTACGAGTGGGAAAACCAAGACTTTACACGGACCAGTTTACCGAAAGTTCGGTTTTAAAATCAGGAGCTTACACGGTGGATCATTTAAAACTTTCAATGATAGTTGGTGAGGGACAGAGTTAATTTTTTTTGGTTTTTAAGTTATGTACTTTTGTGCTATTTATTCGTATTGCATCAATAATATTGCATTATAATAATCATAGGTCAAGGAAGATACGGTTCAGTTTGGCAGGCGAACATGGGGGATCAAGACGTTGCAGTGAAAATTTATCCTTCTCATTATGGGACTTATTTTCAAAATGAAAGGGATACGTACTGTTTACCTTTTATGGAACATTCTTCATTATTGCACTATTTTGGTATGAAACGCATATCGCATTTTTGGAAATTGTTTGATACAAATATATTTCGCATATATGATATTTCGTTGTATCATTTGAAGTATTTTATAATCACACATTAAATTATGTGTCCAATGGATAAAAATACATTTTTAACTGTACAAATAAAACGGTTTTACTTTCTCAAAATTAATTAAGTCAAGTTTCCAACCATTTCATCCACTGTTTATTTCATAATTTGTGTGGTATGACATTTTTGCAAGACAGAATTTTAACTTTCTAACAATATTAACAGACAAACGTGTCCAATAGGAAATATACGTTTTCAAAATTGTCCCTTATTCGAATTTAAGAACGTGAGTATTAAAATATGACATCAAACCGTGCTTATTACAATAGGATTCAAATAATTCTACAATTTAATTTAACATATTGAAATCAATTCTTTTATTCCAAGTAAAAAGTTTTTGCAAACAGTATTACAAAATATTCATAATTTTGATAAAAGTTTCAATTGCGCAAAAGGTTGTTATATTTAAATTTCCTTTTCATTTCACTTAGTTTCGTATTTTATCGTTTTCTTTGGCTTGTTTGTCTTATTAGAAATAAATAATGTTTAAATAAAAAATTAAACAGGTGCAAATGAGCGAACGAGTTTAGATGGAAGCATAGAATATCTATTGGTGTTAAGTTACGCTCCTGGTGGCACACTGACGGATTTCTTACGCTGCCATACCATAGACTGGCCTTCTTTTTGTAAAATGGGGCTTACGATTGTAAAAGGACTAGCTCATTTGCATACAGATATATGTAAAGGAGGTAAGTTCGACCATACGATTATATTAGCTGTGCAATTAAGTTTTGAAGGATTTACAAGACAGGCCGTTACTAGTATTAAATCGTATCGGACTGCGGTTCGAAATTCGCACGGTGTCAGAGGGATGAGAAAAAGTAATGGCCAGAGATAGTTAGTTTGAGTAACCAATCTGTTATCATTTTTGCTCAGTAAAATCCCAAGTTGCACCAAAAATCCTTTAAAACCTTAACCCGATACACGTTTAAAATTAATAATCCATATCAATTAACGCGCGCATGAATATTCTTGTAAAATTAAATTATTTGGTTTTATTGCAGACAAAGTAAAACCCTGCATTGCTCATAGGGATATAAATTCCAGAAACATATTAATTAAAGCAGATGGCACTTGCTGCATTTGTGACCTCGGATTATCAGTACAAATATCTGGCTCGAAATATTATTTGAACGATGTGGAGCAACGCGTGGAGACTAAGTCCATGAATGATGTAAGCATAAGACTATTATTTAAAAGATCATTTGTTAATGCTTCATATTATTGGATCATTAAGCAAATCAAATTAATGTAGATTTGTGAAAAGTTTTCAAAACAGGTCGGCACTCTGAGGTACATGGCTCCGGAGATATTAGAAGGTGCTGTAAATTTGCGAGATTGTGAAAGTTCGTTGAAACAAATAGACATATACGCCATGGGACTGGTACTCTGGGAATTGGTGTCTCGTTGCTCTGATATTTATCTCCCCGAGACTGAAATCCCACCCTACGCGCAGCCTTTTGAACGAGAAATAGGTTTATAAATAATTAAATACAAAATAAGTGTTGTATGAAACAAAAGTTCATAATGTTATATATTTTTTAATAATTTATCATTTTGAACGCGCTTTTCACGAACAAAAATATTTAACTTGATTAAACTGTAAACTCTTTTCATACAAAATTATATGTTTAAATGTGTATTTGCATGTTTGTAATGATCGTTCGCGCATTTTTTCAGGGGTGCATCCCACATTCGAGCAAATGCAGATCCATGTTTCGCGTAACAAGGTACGACCTGTGTTGCAAGGAAATGTAGTGGACAAACAACACGTTCGTTTAATTAGTGAAACTATGGAGGATTGTTGGGACGCGGATGCAGAAGCACGTTTAACTGCACTTTGTATAGAAGAAAGATTGACTGAACTGCAGTCACATCAAGGTTTAATCTTTGTAATGATTATATTATGCATAAGTATTTTTTTAAAGTATCCTTGATCAGTTTTGCTGTGTGTGACGGTACACTGCCACGAAGCAAAATCATTTTGCGTTGCCGTTTTTAATACACTGGTCATTTTTTGTGCAAAACTTGATTCCAATCGATCATTTATTGTCGGTACCGTTCATTATTAACGGTTTTGCCAGGTTTTAGGAACTCATATCAGGTCACACAAAACAGAGTCTCCCATTCAATGCGATTTGGTCTTGCAGTCGATTCGATGGTTCGTCTGGAATTACCACGATCTTTCACGCTTAAGATTTTCAAAATATATCCACTTTTGATGACCTGTCACAATTCGATGCAGTATCTTGCAAGCGTCTTTTTGGTTTTCCCACTGTCTTTCATTCAGTTCACGTAGAACCCATTTTCCCGTCTTTCGGATCTTCCCATGCTGTTATTGTGTTTGAGCGCCATTCTTATCCAACAATGCTTGCAATTCGCTGTCATCAAACTTTATCGGTGTTTTTCCATGTTCTTCGTTTCTCACGCAACAACCGTTGGTTTTTATTTTTTTAAATCATTCAGAGCATTGCGATTTACCAACAGCTTATTCATCATGACAAGCATTCGATGCAATTCTGCAGCAATTTTCTTTAAATAGTAACAGAAAATCAATGCTGTCCCCGAATCGTATTTTCTGGATACAAAATTCCTCATGTTCAACAGTATTAAAAACTATGCTGTTGTACGAATTTTGTATTGTTATGAGTTGAAAATATTTGTCAGATGGTAACAAGGAAACGGCACCAATGATGTAGTTCGATGGTAATTGCATTGACGGCAGAATCATTCGTGGGAAAATTCCGGTTTCGTATTTACAGATCTAATACAATATATAACACATATAAGTATCCATTCAATGGTTAAGCATTTAAGTTTGTTTTAATTATTTAATGTTTTTGTTAATATATACAGGGTTTCCGGCAAAGAGTGGTGGTGTTTTACGATCTCACCGCGAACTAAATATTATGTGTAATTGATTGAAAGTATTTTTAATTAATTCAGTAACTCAACCAGTTTGCATTTACATATTTTTTTCTGTGAATGTTATAATAAACTCATTATTGTACAACTGAAAATTTTTGCATTACACGCTATTACATAAGCACATTCTGCATACAAATGATCTGTATGGATCTTCTCAAAATTGTTTTCTTTGTGTCAAAATGTTACTTAAAAAGTTTATAGAAGTGCTCTGTACTTTCTCAAAACTGTTTTCTTTATGTTTTTGTGAAATGCTTATTATATAGGAAAAAACTGCATGTGTCTTATGATTGGTGGAACAAAGATTCGCGATTGTGATGCAGCGGTGGTTCAGACGTAAGTACAACAAAAATCCTTCACGTGAGAATAATATCAGACAATGGCACAGTTTAGGGAGACCGACAATGTACAAAATGGAAAACCAATTTCAAAAAAGGAAAATCAATAGGAAGGCCCAGAACATCAAAAGAAGATGTTGAAATCCTGTGTGTAGTCTTCAGAAGTTGGTTTCATACTGTAGTCTGTATCTCCTTCAAAGCTAAAAGTTCAGATCTTACTTCATTAGACTTCTACCTTTAGGGTTATTTCAAGAATGAGGCCTACAGTGAAAGAATGAAGAAAAATGAACATCTAAAACAAGTGATCAGACAAGTATTGCGCTAAATGTTCTTGTCAGAATATGGGTTCAAGATGAATTTCACTTAGACCTCTGTCGTGCAGTGAATTGTGTCTGTATTGAAACTCACTAATGTTATTTGTAAACTGTTTGAGTTATTTAATTAATTAAAAGTATTTTCAATCAATTACACATAATACTTAGCTCACAGTGAACTCGTAAAACACCACCATTCATTCTTGGAAACCCTGTATAATGCACAACATTTTGACTTTTAAAGACATTAGTTTCATTTATTTTAGACATTAATTAATAATAATGTTTCGGTTTCGTTTCTGTCTCAAAAAATCCTTTAAAAAAACATTGCATATAATTTGACTATTGTGTGGAATTTGAAAACATCCTGTCCATGCAGAATCAATGTTTATATTGTCTTAGTCAAATTCATGCTCGTTGGAAGTCTAATACATGTCTGTTTATTTCCAATTGTTTTTTGTATTTTTTTTTATTCTTATTTTTGTTTTGTACAGCACAAGTTGTTACACAACGAAATAAATGAAACTAATATCTGTTAGAGATCACACAGTTTTTACATCACACTAAACTTTTATATCAAAAGTGAACACAGGTCCGACTTTAGAACATTCCAAAGTGGCTGCACTGCAAAATACCTTTTTTAATGTACGTATATGTATATAAAGAAAAAAAAGAAAGAAATATTTTTTTCTTCTTTTATTTAACTTCATGTTCGTTTAAAATATTATAATTCTACAAATAAGATAACAAATTAATTATAAATGTGTAATGATGTGAAAAAAAAAACACAAAAAATATTTTTTTGTACATTTGAATAACATTAAAATTTTCATACTCCACGTATATATAAGAAATACTTTACTGTAAAATAATATTACTATTATGAAATTTAAACTTATTATATACAATTAAATATATTCTAATTAACTGTTTCTGTTCAGTAGCATTATACTACATCAACGAAAATTTCAAAGTGAATTCCACCAACGGATTTGTATCTCCAACGACAAATGATATCCAGACCAAAGCAGCAAAGTGTGACAGCGTGATATCGGTGCAATTTAAGAATATTGAAACCAGTGCTCACAACCTGGTTCACTTATCGCCTTCGAATAGCGCTGATGATCAAAGTTGTACGTATTTCCAACTGCCTGAAGAACCAAAATAATTATTGAACGTTCAGATAACTCGTTTGAAATGAATTAGTAATCAAGATTTGAAACAAATAACATACCAACAAACGACTGAGATATGTATTTTGAAACGAATGTTGATAAATTGCGATTAATTGTTTTTAATTACAAATTAATCAATTGTGTCTAATTTATTGTATTGTCAAAATTGCTGTAACATTTTGAATGTTTAAAATTTTTTTACTAATTTATTTATAAAACTATTCCTTGAATAAATGGAAACGTAAGAAAACTGTCTTTATTTTTATTTTCGGTTGTGTCGTAAATTCAATAATTACTTTTTTGTCATTACGACTGTACATTTCGTATTTGATGAAAATCAAATGAAAACTATACTTTGTTTTTTTTTTTTTTTTTTAATAAAAGAAAATAAAATATAGCTAAAATGATGAAATAGATAATAATACATTAATACAAATTATACCACTTAATTTATTTTTGATGAATCTTCCAAACTTTGTTATTTAAGTAGTTTTGCATCATTTAATTTCAACGTTAAAACAAGTTGTAATATCTCTTCTTTTATTTGCAGCAACTTGTTCGAATGAAAAACCCATCTACAAGCCATCCGAGTCTCTCGAGAGCATCAATTCGACACAGCTCTCTTCGTTCAACGAGCAAAGCACGCGTTCCGATTCGTACCATCGAGATTATCCTCCATCATTCACAATGGTGCTGAGCAACACGAGCATCGCCTCGACTTCAAAACAGTCTCTGAACGACGAACTGTATCCGTCCACTCTCGAGTACCAAACACTCGTCAACCCTGAATCCCCCCTTCACGAAATCACGATAATCTCAGCGCAAAATGGAGACTCGTCGAACGAAAACTTGAACCGCAAGCACGCTACTGACAGTCCGCGGCGACGAAAATTCTCCGGCTGGTCACAGATCAAAAACATCCTCTCAACCAAAAAAGCTTACTCGTATAGCCTCTGTCAAATCGAACGGGACGACTCAAACTCCAGTCTCCTTTCTACTAAGAACAATGCAAAAATTGTCGACACCAACGTGACAATTTGCGGAGGCAAGTATGTCAATGACGTAATTGAGAAGCCACCTTGCGACAACGACGCGAACTACTCGCGCAACGAAAACGAGCGTCCTTCCACCCTGCCTCTCATTTCTCTGACTTCGAAAAAGTCCAAAATCGTCAGCAGACAAGAGAGCCTTGACAAGTTCAATGAGATCTTTAATATTGACTCAAATTTGCGCAATTTAAAAGACCCGCACATGCGTATCAAAACACCTGGAGACTTACCACCATCTGTGCGCAAGATGCGCGGTCGGTCGCAATCAACCGCGCGATTCTCCTTGTACGACGACAGGATCATGTGCAATATTTTCAGCGAGGAAGACGATTGCGCGGGCAAGAACATTTCTAACTCTGTACCTTTCGGTATGGACTTTGCCGAGTGCAAGTCTGGAAAATTCAATGCCGATGTCACTTGCTTTTAAACGATTTCCCAACTTTCTCATTGCAATTGTGAACTTCGTTTGACTTCGCTTTGAATAATGTTTCTCTGAATTCAATTACAATATGTGGATTTTATTTGTTGCTAATGAATTCCACTTGCGATTAAACAAATTCACTCGCCACAAACAACTTTTTTAGATGGCACTAATATTTTAGTTTTAATTAAACGTTAAGACTTTGTGAAAGTAGTTGGAGCAATTCGAGAACACGACTGAGACGTCGATCAATTGTATATTATTCAATGAGATTCAGGAAATGAACAATTTTTCGTTTCGCTGTTTGTACATAGATTTTTGATTCCGCATTTTGATCTTTCGTTTCGATGCAGTGACATTTTTAACTCGTTCGTCTTTTGTATTACATGTAAGATATTTAATGGAGTAATATTAAGGATTGAAAATGTTTTATATTCGTAATAATTTTGCGTCTAGTTTGTAACGCGTTTAATTTTATGTGATAATTGTACGGATTCACGAATCTCAGAAGTCTAATTGGTGAAGTGTCCTCAACTTTTTTTTTGACTTTGACCACTTGTTTTCGTTAGATCGGGTAGCGTCGACTTATCGTTTTGATAACTCACTGATTATTCGTCGGAATAATTGAGCATAATTTCGGTTGAAATTTTGATCAATGGCACGTTTGATCGGTAATGATAACAATTGATCAATCCACGGATTTCATCGATTGATTATCATGGTTATTTTATTTATTTGTCAAATAATTAATTCTAGTGAAACAGAATTAATTACTCAAATAAATTCATTTTTGTATCGGTGTAGTCATACTTCTTTCTTTTTTTTATTTTTATTTTTTCTTTTTTTTTTTTTTTTTCCAGAAGAATAGAAAATCTGGATGCAATAACGGGTCGAGCGCCTGCCGAATTAGTTTCAAAATTGTGTCATTCTAATAAAACAAACTCAATGGCTCGAATTCAGTTTTACGAAGTATTAAGATATGTAACAGAGCTGTGCATTTTTTATTTCTTAACAATTTTTTCAGTTCTATGGTTAACGAAATAAAAATTAAAAAATATATTTTGAGGCAGTTTCAACTTTTTTATTCATCTCACAGTATTTCGAATAATTGAAATATGTAATCTATCATTGTTGTTATTATTATTTGATGTTAATATGGTTCTGTACCAATGCATCGTGACGTTTCATTTTGATTTGTAATGTCTCTTAATGATTTCAAAGAATTTTTTCTAAAATATTAATTATAAGTGAACGAATTTGTAATATCAGAACAATAAAAGAACAAAACAATCAAAGAAGGAAGTATTAAGGATATGTAGAAAAATCCAACTTCTCTGATTATTAATTCGTTACAAATTGTTTAATCATTTGATTAAATTGAAAATCTTTAACATCGGTTTACAGTTGAAAGGCATTTATAAATATCATTAGAATCATTTATACATGTATGTGTGGTTTTTGTTAATGGTTTGTACAATTTTTCATTGCTTTTTGCAACTCTAAAATATGGAAATACATATAAATTTGTGGTAATTATCGTCTTACACCTCTCCTTAAACTCGTGGTGATAAAATACACAATTGATACAATTTATGACGCTGATTATGAATTTGATAAATTTTGGTGATTTAATTTTGTTATCGTAACAAAGATTGTGATAACACATTTTTTTTTTAAATTCAGAATCAACGTCAAAAACTGCGTCAGAAAAATGTATTTGTAAGCCAGTAATTATCAAATTTGTTTGTATGTAACATTCCATATAATTTCTCTTGTATTCTCAGATATGTAACAAGTTTTAAGAATTTGCATAGCAATTAAAACCACACCTGTTTCGAAGTTGTTTGTTATAAGTTTTTAAACGATTTCCAATCATCGCAAAGACATTTCCGAAATCGTTTCAAACATAAATTCTTCGATAAGTCAAGGACACAAAATAAATAAGCTATTTATTATTTATGTACATATTTTTTATAGGAAATTTTGTATACAATTATACTGAAAAATTAATAAAGAATATCTTAAGGAATTTTTTATTGAATTTTCGCATAACACGTAAAAAATATGAAACTATTATAATAAAAACAATTTTATGTTAAAAAAAATGAACTTGTGTGTAAGTTATTTATACAGTTCATATATAGATCACACATCAATCACGTATGGAGTATATAAAGTTATATATAGATGAAATAAATTCCATTAAAAAAACTCATATCTTATCATCCTGAAATCATGGTAATAAATTACTCGGAAATTTGGATTCATATTGCCCGCGCTGAATGTTTCAAATTGTTATTTCATGCTGATGAACGGTCAATAAGCAATACTGTTTGATCGTTTTGATGCGTTTTCGAAAGAAAATTCGGCAAAAAGGGCCGGATAGAATTATGGAAAAACTATTTTTCTTTTCGCAAAACTAAAATTGCAGCTTCGTGGAATTCGTTTTTAGAAAACAGCACCAGTGATGCAAACCATTATCTCAAACCGTCGGTAAGTGTAGAAATGTTACTACATAAATATCATGAGTTGTTTCTAGTGAGAAAATTTCGTACATGGCTGGCAATGACTTTGCCATTGTGAAGAAATTCCCACACATCCAAAGTGCGTCATGCGTTTGTAAATCTATCGTTTATTTTTCATACGTATTGCTCGTATTGTTTATAATACACAATTCTAATTTTACCGACGGTTCGAGGTAAATGTTGAGTTTATCGACCAATAGGTATTCCTTGTGTCGCGGAACAAAACTCCGACAATTCCTCTGGGAATAATAGTTTGCACCACTGTTAGGATATAAAACAAAATTCGTGGTAGGAACTTAAGGTCCTACCAGAGAGTGCCCATCAAACGATTTTCAAGAGACAAAAAAACGCTGGCATTCCTATGAAGGCGACAAAATAAATACTAAAGAATAATGAAATATTTTGCGCTTCATTAACAATTTCTGAAGTCATTTTCATATTCAAATATATTCCTTTTTCATAAGTTATTCTTAATGTCTAAAAAAAAGTACTAAAAGTTTATTTAGTAATTTATAAAAATACACCAAATAAATTCATAGAAGCCCTGCTATTTAGTAATTTCAGTTTTTTAAAACAAGAAATAATTAATATAAATAATCGTAATTCGCTATATTATAATACCACTATAAACAAAATCCCTTAACCGATATAACGACACAAGCCCAATTTCTCCGAATGTCCGTATTCGACGACACAATGACTACATTCACGCACTGATCTATTACCACACAATCAATCTCACGCATACGTACGCGGTATAGTACTATCTATCTCAGTCACATAAGAATACACAAATGTCGCTCAGTATTATACTACCAAGTTAAAACCTAGTTAATATCTTTTATAAAAATATATTCTAATAAAAACTTCCTTCTATTCTCAAATTTTCTGGAAAAATGAATACGAAAATGATAAAGGATCGTTCGCACTGTTTCTAAATTCTGCCGCACCGGCGGTTTTAAGCATCCAGTACGCATTCCTTATTCTGAACACACTGTGATGAATATTTTCTTTTAAGATAAAAAGTCCCTGTACTGGGGTATTTATCATTTCATTAATTTCGATAGTAACGTACCAAGAATTCAAACGCACCACATGTCATTTGTAAATAAACACGAGAAAAGTATTTTCGAATAAAACTTTAAAAACAAGTGTGAAATAATTTTCATGCAATTTTTCATAGAATCGAGAAAAAAAGAATCATGTTTTTTTAATTTTCCAACGAGACTGAATTCACGGTCAATTTATTATAGGTAAATATATGCGATTTATAAAATAAATTTAATTAACAAACATGCATATTTGATGTTAAAAAGAATTAATTTTCTCAACAGAATTTTTGGAACGTAAACATTGCAAGATAACGAATGTTATGTTGATAAACGCTTTCTTTTAATATAATAATTATTTAAAATACTCCGAAATGCGCCTCGTTTTATGGTCTTTATAATAACAATAGTATTGTGTTCGGCGTTTTAAAGCTAAATATACTTAATATTTAAAAACTAATAGAAAATATGTGTTTTTCATTACACATAAATTATGAAACTGTTGACTTTTTATTATTTTAATCATTTTTCAATTCATATTGTCATCGTCAGTCACATGTGACTGACGCGGGGTAGGATTTCAACGAAATCTTATTTCGCGGGTTATACGGAAAATCATACAAAACAGGATTGACGTTTACCATGTTAATGTTAATTTTTCCAAATTTATCAATGATGTATGTTGTTAAATTACGCCAATTATGTGTTACAATTATATAAACGATTTCAGTTTTTCAGTTGTATGTAAATACAAGTACGTTTTGTTGTATTGTTTTGGTCAACGAGTCAGGAATAAGTTTATTTTTCTTACAATGATAATCATTTAAGACACACATAAATAATAGTTGACGTTTTATTTGTATAATATCAATATGTTACAGAATATATTCCCATTTAACACTCTGCATAATAATATCAGAAACATGCAAAGATGATGGAAAGAGCGACACATTACTTCACCTGCAAAGGCTACCAAAATATACTTGTGGGAACATTCAATTTATAGAATTATTTGGAATTTTCTTTGATTCTTACACGTATCATTTTTTTAGGAATAATTAGTCTCACATCAATCACCATTTTTATTTTCTATTGGTCCTCAACAGAAATATTTTGGTGTTTGATGTTTTTTACTACATTTTTACAGTTATTATACTGATATGCATCATTATTACATCTGTTACATCAAGCTAGATTTTTGCACTGAACTTTTCTTTACATAAATCTTTGATTTGATCAAATAACAAAACTAAAATGCCAGTTAAGATTGCAAATGGTACTACTGCTGTGATAAATGGGAAAAGTAATAAATGATAAATCTATTTTATTTTCATTCATCATTTTTCAGGACTAAAAAGTATGGATAAAGAAACGACTGAAGCAGAAGCAAGCAACTGTGGTTTGCAACATGAATCTGAAAGATGCGGATTAGATGGAAAGTTAGTTTGTCCATCCTCAAGACCAAATTCACCAGATCACACCTGTTCTTCTAACTGTGATAAAGAATTAAAAGTGGTGCTCCAACGGTGTGATGGTAAAGTGCTTGGAGTGGTGAAAGAGAGAAATTTTGAACAAAATACGGTGTACAAAAGATCCAGAAAAATAAACAGATCAAGCAGAGACAGAGGCAGAAACGCACAGTCGAATCTAGTTCCTCCGAGTCAAGAAGACGTCAG
>JABFOX010000245.1:0-18914 GCA_022817665.1 Axea sp. ZL-2020
GAGTTTGATTCTTTAGACACCCATAAAATGCCCTTAAGAATTATTGTAATATAAATTAAATTATTTTTTAAAGTATATTATAAACATAGGATTGCATCGCTTCCTATCATTGCTGATCAGTTCATTTTACTATTTTTGATATTTAAAATATTCCTTTAAAACATCCAATACTGATGATTCTTTTCTTTTTATTTAAGGAAGTCTTTGTCAATATTCAAAACTATTAATAATTATTTTAAATATTTTAAATAATTAGTTTAAACTATAATAAACTATTTTACTCAATAATGTAATAGACTTCTTTAGATTCATTATTACTGTTCTTAGAATCAATTATCATTCATTTGAATTTTCTTAGGATCATTAAAAAATAAACTTATAAGAAACCCAATAAAAAAATTTATAAATGATAAATTTATTGCAAATTTTGAAAAATCTGAATGTGAAAAACATGTTTATAATAATTCAAAATAGCAGATTGTTTCTAAAATAAATGTGTTAAATCGATTTTTAACAAAATTGTATTTGCATTATTGAAACTGAGCAGTTGAATTTCTGTACTATTCAATCCAGTTGTCTTGCAAAGTTAAAAGAAAATAATGCACAATGTTTCAGTCTCTTTAAAACCGTGTAACGCAAAATTGAAATCACAGAGCGTCACAATATTGTAATCAACTGAAACAAAAAACTTCAGGGCGGCATTTTACTTTGAACATATCTACGCCGAGTGTTCCTTGGCGATGTTCAAATTTAACCTACAAAGAAAATTAAAAAACTAGTACTCTATAAACGTTGCTGTCACTGTTGTGTTTGCAAAAACTCCCACTTGTTTTTACAGTCTTTTTTTTTGAAATGAGATTTTGGCACCGGATTTTAAACTTTTCTTTGTTTATTCGTCGTTGAATCTCTTTATTATTTTATTCGTCCCATACATTATCTTCGTGGATAACCGGTTTTGCTGGGACGACCTTGCTTCGTGAACTATAACGCGAGTTGCATTATTCAAAGTCTCAAAACGTAGAGTATAATAGACCAATGAAATAGATAACAAAGAACTGCTATTATAGCACGGTCCCAGGCTACACGTGTCTTATAATTAATTATGTTTTTTCACGCCGTAAAAGGAGAAGGTCGTTTTGAATCTGTCTAAAGCAAATAATTCGAGGAAAGTGTTTCAAGTTTACAATAGCTAATTTTTTTTATCAAATATTAATTACTGTTTTATTGCTCTTGCGAATTTGGATATAAATTATTATAGAAGTTGTATGTTTATAATGATGAACAATTTATAAAACTTATAAACAAATTAGTTTAAACTTCTAACCATTAACAAACAAATCATTACATAATTAATACAAAATTAATAAGAAATATAATGATTGATTTTCACTCGTTCTAATAATGATAAATGGTAAATGTTATTTATTATAACTTTTTATTAAAGCATAATTCGAAAGAAATAATTGAAATAAACTCATCATATTTTGTGTCAAAATATTCCCCGTCCTAGTAGGCGGTAGAGGCAGGATAATTTTTACACAAACGGTCCCTTTGAAAATAATACTTTTTCTCGTGCAACGCTTATTTCCCAAGATATTCTGAATTGTCAACTTAAAATAAATGCCATATATAAATAAAATTACTGTGTTTAAAGATGATTTTTTTTAATTAACTTTTAATTTTTGTTATATGCTGTTTTTAAACGAAAATATGAAGTTTCAATTATCAAAGTTATGATAACTCTGCGCATTAAATTTGAATTAAGAACACATTAATAGAAAATTGTATAAAAATACAAATTACGGGAAAAGTATAATTCATTACCGAATTTTAATTTGATATTCGTATTCTGTACCAGCAAATGCGCTAAGCATTTTTTCCAATTCGTGTTAAAAGGAAGTAACCGATTTAGAATTTTAATCTGCTTTAAAACCTTTTTAATATAATGCGAAATTAATTTTGGAATTCATTTAGAGTACTGCATATTAATTAAGTTTACTATACATATTTTAAGTGCTATAATTAAATAATTGTATTAAATATAATTTCAAAAATCATGATTAAAATTAAACAATTTAAGTGGAATAATTTCAATGAAACTTTAGATCATATCAAAGTAGCATGATGTGGTATGACAATCACTTTTGGACAAAATCCATAGATTAGTCAGAATGCTATATTGAATTTTAATAAAGTAAAATAAAAAAGAATTGAACTAGAATGTATATTTGAAATTTAAGACTTTAAAGTCTTGCATCTGGTTTAACTATCAACTGACTTTATAATTGTAAATTCTGCATTACACAATAACCAGTGTTTATCAAATATGAACTCTTTATAAAAATCAAATAACAGTTGAACCCTGTAAATGCATCCGTTGTTAGACATTTTGACACAGTTCCAATTATATTATGGGTAATCCGTGGCTATTGTCCAATAACCACAAGCGTGTCATAATATAACTTTATAACATAATCAATGACTACTATGAAAATTAAAGCACCGCATTTGCGTAATTTTAAAATGTATAAATATAATATTTAGTACATTTTAATGAGATATCAACTTAACTGAGAAATAAAATAAAAGTTCTACGAAAGTTATATTTTATTTAAATAAAAAATTACGTTTTCTTTAAAAAGTATAATTCTATTTATAGTACTTTTTGAATAAATAAAATAATGATTTTAATTTATTTAAATATAATAAGTAATTAACTTCAGGTTTCATTTACACTATTTATTATTGTTCATAAAGTTTCATTGTGCAATATAAATTCTTTGGTATTTTGTGTGTAATAAATTAAAATGCTTATGTTTAATAGAAAACTTTACAATTTAATTTCATACAAATTTTTTCATATGATGCTCATGTTTTTGACGAACAATGATTAAAATGTCATATACCTCCATTTAAATAAATTACAGTTAATGAAAGAAACTTCGGTTTTTCATAATTCAAAAATTATAAACCACGCGGCATGATTTATGATTATTGCATCATAATTAGTTATTTGAACACATGACGTAATCTTTATACCAATACTAGATTAGTCATAATTCCGTTTGTTGTTGCATTTCTAAAAAGTAGTTTCTCTTTCGATAAGTGTTGAATTTTTGAAGTATTTTTTTTTTTTTCAAATTATCTATTTCATAAATCAATAAAGAACTTTGCACATAAAACTTTCAACATAAAATATACGATTATTTTACACACACATACATTACATTCTGAGCATTAATTACATTGTCAAAAGTTATGTATATAGTAATATGGTTAAAAATTAATGTGGATTTGACAAGGTCTAAATGTGAACTTTCTACATTTTGACTGAATCCAAATCAGCTGGTTTCGTAGATCGTCGGTCTCCATTTATCGTCACAGTTCTGTGCTCGTCCGCGACAATCATGAACCTCGCAGTGCTCACGAACCGTGAACAGCAAGCTAGAAATTTTAAACAAATGCAAAAGAGTTATCGTTTTGTTACTGCAATCTTTATTCCCACTTTTTTCGATCCTACAAAAGTTTGTTTCCGTCTCAAACGTGTTCTCCAAGTTCAAAGAACTCTAGAACAGGTGTTCTATAATTATTTCATAATTTTCAAGACATTTCAAGTAATATTTATGTAGTATTGAAAGCATTAAACGCACTAAAAATAAATCAAGTTAGTTACATAGTCGTTCTGGTCAAATATTTGGTTTTAAATTGTTTCAGTTTCTTTTAGTTTGCTATTTTAGTTAACATAGTTATTGATTTGGTAATAAGTTATTTTGTTTTTGTTATTATTTATTGCGTCAATTAGTGACTTTTATTATTTAATCGATTGTTGATTTTGACTTTAACAGTGACATATAAACATAAGTGAATCAAATATATATAAATTATTAAATAAATGCAGTAATAAAAGTTTATTTTATATAAAATAATTTTATTCTGAATGCATGCTAATACGGAGAATTATCTTAAATATATATTTTTTAAAAAAGAAATTTTAAGAAACCATACTTTCTATCATTTATAATTCTGATTGTTAATTTTATGACTCATTAATTTGGATAATTATTCAGTACAACACTGGTACAATTATTTAATTTGCACTATTTATTCAGCTCAGATTAAGAAATATACCATCTAGAAAGCTGGATATTTTAAATTAATTTTAATCATTTTGTAGTGAGAAGAAATAAGGATATATCAAATTACAATTATTATCCTATAATTTGTACTGACCATTTTACAATATGTAAATGTTAATTGTGGTAATATTTTAACTTTAGTCGAAAGAAACTTGTTGATAATCATTATTACATAAACAAATTTAAAATATTGAACACGTAAAATAACAATAAAAATCATTGATAAACATTGACAGAAATCAGGCAAAATTTCAAAGCAGTGTACAACCAATCAGAGCGTTACTAGTTGGCCAGTTGGCAAACAGGAAAATTCTACTTTTTGCAGCTACTATGTGCAGTATTGCTTCGTAGATTTCCTCCTACGCTTCGATGCGTTTAATTGACTTAATTTCAATGTACTTCACTTTTAGCACTCGCAAGAAAAACGAAGCTCATATCAAAAGAAACGATACTTTAAACTCTTGCAAATGTTATTTATTGTTCATTGAATCACCCCAATTAATTTTTTTTAATACAAATTTTACTGCAATATGTAAAATTTCAGAAGACAAAAATTGAATGAACAATTTAGAAGTAATACAAATATGTTGAAGTTATTTTTTAAATCCACTTAAAAATTTTAACTTTAATTTTTATTCGTGCTCTATTCTTTATGTATTTTTAATTTTATATTTAATTAATTATTTATTGAAAATGATTTTCAATCATTTTTTGTTTTCAAAATAAATTGATATTTTATTATATGTATATTCAATGATTCTTTAGAAAACGATAGAAAAGCAAATTATTTATAGGCGATTTTTTTTATTGTACAATAAAATCTACACCGTGATTGATATCGTTTATTAAACTTTAATCGCAGTCTAATGAGAGATAATGCAGTAAAAGTAAACCTTTTCCGATACTACAAGAGCCATACTTTGCATTTTCTACGGTCTTATTGAACACCATTCATATAAATAATATATATTTATCTTTCATTTTTAACCCATTTAAACTTATTTGTTTGTAGATTATGAACTTTCAATTCCAATAAATCTCAGTTTTCTAGCAGTTTTGGTGTATAAATTTAACTGCTATAACTACTTTAAAATGTATCAAGTCTATATTCGTAAATTAGTCTTTTTGTTAGATAATTGTACAATTTCGTTACTGCAAATTATTTCCTTTTTGTATTTAAATTTTACTTTAAAAGTTTCTAAGAAATTTTACATTTAAATTATTTGTCGACTGAATAATGAACATTCTTTTGTTACGCATAAACGAAAACAACTATTATTAATTTATTATTTTAACGATAATTTGTATTACTTTTCAAATATTTATGAATTCTATCTTCATACTAAATATTACATAATGTCTAAATACATTATTCCCTTAGCTGATAATTCTTTAATCTTATTAATTTTACTTTTTTTTACAAACTGTATCACATATTTATTATATACGTTAAAATCTTTTTATTTTTATTTTCTTGAAGTTATATTTTAAACTCGTAATTTTTTACATAAAAAGAGAAAATGTTAAATTAAATTTATTAATATTTCAGTAAAAATTGTTAAACTTTCAGTAACAGAAAAAAATGCAAAATGACTGAAATTTTACTAAACTTTGCATATAAATTTTTTTACTAAACAAGGAATGCTTCTGAATTAAATATTAAAATATCTTATTTTTTCATTAAACTAATAGTATGATAATTACCCTTGAACTATCAATAAAATTAATTAAATTGATGAAAAACTTATCATTAAATAAATATTAAAATAATTAGTGAACGTTGTAGTTGTACTTTTATATTAATTTTCACTTTTTGGTTACAATATCAAAAGTACAATTTTTGTAGAAATAATTTTGCTGAAAATTATTTAAAAAAATTTGCAAATATAATAAGTCCTGTATCAGCGCCAATTTAAAGGAAGATTATTAAATATTTCTAATCCTCTTTAGGAAATTTTTAGTCATTTTATAAAATTATACCAAATATTCGTATATTATTTGATGCAATAAAATATTTTCACAATTTTATATCTTCATATTATAAATATGAAAAACACCAAAAATGGGAGTTTAAGACACTTTTGCAATTGTTTTCAAACTTTTAAGCACATGTTTCAGAAATATGATTTCTAAAAACATAGAACAAAATCGACCTCATTAAAACCAGCTTTATGTATAACAGTCTAAAACACCGTCAATTTTTAAAAATTCAGTAATTATAATATTGTTTATAACAAGTTTTTACAAAACAAAGTCATTTCGATTTGAGATTGCAACTTCGCTTCAAAATTCTACCATTTTAATTAAAGCTCGATACTTTTTTAATTTAATAATTAATATTTATAATATTACAAAAAATTATTTACCGAGCAGTTTATTTATAATTATTCATTATTTATTTGTAAGAATATACTGAACATTTAAGTGAAAGAAGAATTGAGGAACATTTTAAACAGAGCAATTATTAATCTCGGATAATTGAGATAAAATTTTGATTCAGTTTAAAGAAAACAAATGTTTTTAAACTTGCATAAAATTGAAGCACAATTGGTATTTTATTGTCACCTATAAACATGCCTCACAATGAAAGATAAACGTATTTCAAACTATGCATATTAAAAAATCACATGTCTCATGCAGCTCTGAAAATACAAAGCCATATAATTTGAAGAAGGACGTGCAGTTTACTGGTAAAGCATTAATCAGCAGTATAATACTGTACATTATTGCAATAATCTGACCAACTTGGTTACATATGATAATGTAATTTAACAAGGAGCTTGCGCAACAACACCTCTAATCAATTTGTCATTATTCTAATGATACCAAACATTTCAGTTCGTGCATAAACTTTTCAGCTAGTTGTTATCGAACTTCTTATCGAAAAAAAACATAAAAAAAGGAAACTTGTTGCCTTACAGATAAGAGCAAGTTCTCGATCAAGAAATTTCTCCTTTTGCTTCATTCGAAAATATTCGATTTCCGTAATTACGTAACTGAATTGTTATTTAATTAATTTCAATCTGGATAATTTTATCGCGACTGAAAAATTTAATTACACTTTCGAAACATTATATCGGTCTAATGCGTACACATCTATTTCACACAACCATCTCGAATTACTGTTCTTGTGCTGGATAATTCAATGTTTAGTCACGTGGTCAATTTGCTTTATGAATGACACAAAAAAGACATATTACCTTTAAGAAATTGTTCGATACTGTTTTTGGATTATCATTTTGCCTAAAATGTTAATGTAGAATTTTATATTAACTTTTTTATGTTATAGAAATATATATTTATAGAAATGTCTATACATAATTTATACAACTAAATTGCAGTCGAAAAATTTTTTCAATTTGAGATTTAATTTTACGATCCTCAAGTCTTAAGTCGGTAATCTTTACCATTAGACTATAATATTTATATAATTTGAAAAATTAATCGTAACTCTCTATAAAAATATTATTTATGAATTGGTTCGTTTTCTCTCCGTACGAAGATTAAATAAAACTTAACTTTCAATCAATATTTTGTTATGAGAACTATTTTCTACAAATAATTTTCATTCAGTAATTTCGTTATACAAGATACATTTTTCTCAACGAAATGACTTTTAAAAACAATTGAACAAATGTAACTAATATTTGAATTTATTTTTGAATTGTGAATTCATTTGGTATAATCAGTCGAATAAAGTAAATTTAATTCTGCAATAAAATCTAAAAGAGCCCTTCAAACTGTTCCCCTGAAACGCAGTTGCCATGGTGGTGACGATGCCGAATCCCCTTCATCTTTACTAGATTTGTTTGGGAATTTATCGTCCTTTGTATTAAAGAACAATTCATTGTTTTCAACTGCTTTTTCTTTTTTTTTGATGGAGGGTCTTTTTATAAAATGCCATTTAGATTTTTGTGGAATTTTATGTGAATGCTTTTATCATGAAGAAACAAGATCATTGTAAATGATGTAACATATACATGTGTAGTTATAATTTTACATAGAGTAATATTTTTTTCTTTCTAACCAAAAGTATTTAGTTAAAGAGGAACTGAAATAATAATAATAATGTATAGGGTTACGTAAAAAAGAAACATGCTGATACGTTCTTGGTGAATAATTCACTGCTGATATCCGGTGTGTTTAGATGTATATGAATATACGTTACATTCGTGATAGTAAACGCAAGTTTTTCTGGCACCTGTCCAGATTCGCTTTTAAGATCGAAGCTTTTGTGCTCACGTCATCGATACCTCGAATTTTTTTATTTAAAGTATCTCTCAGAAAATATCAAACTAGATGCCATATTTCTACGTGATCTAACCTCAGAATGTGCACATTTTTTTATTTAGATCTAAATTATAATATAATATAATATTTAAATTAATAGTTACAACAATTTTCTGAATAAATGGACGATTAAATTTAACTATAAAAGACTAATTTAATTTAATAAATTAAAAATTACAAGAAAACAGCAAAGTGAACATTTTTAGTTTTTCTCAATTTATACATTTCATTAGTTTGTACTTTTCTATCTGTAAATATTATTTTAATAAATTTCTTAACTGTAAATATTGGAAATGAATAATTGAAAAAGTAATAAGTTTTTTAAGTCAGAATTAATTTGATTTTCATGCAAAAATGTTTAAGTATTATTAATTATTCTTAAAGGTTAAAACATAAAATAAATCTAAATTTATTTTGCATTTTTACTAGATGTAACTTTAGTTAAAGATAAACAATTCTTTTTGATACATTGAATGTCGTTGAGACTTACCAATGACCGACACTGAATTTTCTGTCTGACTGAGTCAGTCACTAGTGACCGACGTCAAGTAAAATTTCGAGGGAATCTTATTTCGCAGGATGAATGGAAAGATAATTAAAGCAGCTTTGGTATTTAACGTGTTAAAAAATAATTAACATTATTATAATAGAACTTTATAAATATCAAAGAAAATAAAAAATAAGGGTAATAAAAGATGAAACTTTGATTAAAATAAACAGAAATTTATTTTAAATACAATCGTGTATTGACGTGAATGTTTAACCTACGAACTAATGTATTAATGTAGTTGGTTTCAAATCTTGTTAAAGCATGTTTAATATTTACTGAAAACTGACGGGCTATTTATGTAATTAATTTCTTGATCTAGAATATATATTAATAGTCAGAACGATTTTCTTAATGAATGGACGACTAAACTTAATTATAAAAGACTAATTCAATTTAACTAGTAGAATAAATAATGTAACGTATCTTAATTAAACTACGTCAATCTATAAATATTCAATAACAAAATAATTGTGAATTTTGTTGATAATATATGACACCAAACAAATTAATTTACAATTTAAGAAATGCAGTTAAAAATTAATTGTGTAATAAAAGTAAATTGTGTTGAAATGAAAAAGATAATGAAAATGTATCAAAAGTCTGATACATGTACAATAAAATTCAACTAAAAATATCTTAACAAAATCACAATACTCTAAGTTAAACTTAGAGAAAATTATACTGTAAGTGGTTTTACGACAATTTAATAATTATGAGATGCACAGTAAGATGACTACATATATGAATTCAACTTATTAAAATGTAGTATACTGTACAACTCATAAACAATTAATTATTGTAAAACCTCTTGTATTATAAGAATATCACTTTACGCTTTTTTGTAACTAATAAAAATACCGTTTAAAAATTGCGAAATTATGAAATTTTTTATGTAATATTTTTGAATACTTTTAAAAGCTTTTGAACATTTCTAAAGCTATATTGATAACAGTTTCTAAAAAAACGAGAGTATTTCTAGATTTATTTTTAAACAAAAGTACTTCTAACACATTTTTTAGAAATGTTCCAAATTGTATTAAAGTTTTTCTTTACTTTTATAAATGTTTATACGTTGTTCATCATTTTTTCGTCTCCTGTATAATATTATAAATTAGAAAAAAAAAAAGAGTAAAATCAAAAAAATAAAATACTTCTAACAAATTCTACTAGAATGTTTATAAAAAAGACGAAGTTTGAAAAATATGACCCGACGTGTTCAAAGGACTATTATTTTGTGTTGAAATTACAGCAATCCGTTCAGCAAAGTCAATTTGCAACGTGAAATATCACTGGAGCCCATTTTCAAAGACCCCTCATTGATATCGAGCGCCTGGTCGACTGCGACCGAGGCATGCGCAAATCCCTACCACCGCCGCTGTATTTTAACGTCGCAGTACATATCCCGGGATTTCATCCTGCTGGAGCAAAATACGCAACTTCCGCCGTATCGTCGTAACTTCTTCCTTTATCGCATGATTCACGCGTTGGCGTTAAAGTCGCAGTGAAAAAAAAAAAAAAGAAAAACGGGAAAATGACGGTCCGAACAAGTGGAGATCTGCCGAAGTTCGGGACCAGTGGACCCCGGATTGGAGCGATGCAATTATTATCCCGTCTCTAACATTCGTGATAAGAATCATCGCAGATGAAAAGACAAATAGCTAGTGATTTCGGAAAACGAGGAACTTTATTTTGAAAAATCTAAGTTGCCCGAAATCGATGTAGAGATATAACTGACACCTGTCAATATTTCATGCTAATATCTGTTTTTTTGTTTGCCACTTTGTAAAAAGCCGCGACGTTTGTCTTTATGTGGAGCAATCGATAATTTCGTTCGCGTTGGAAAATTGTTGTAGTGATAACCTACTTAATTTTTTTGCTCCGTCGTCGCAGCCGAATTGACCCGAGTTCGCAGTTTTTGCAAGCCATTTCGTAATAAATTATGCAAACGATGGATCGTCGCTGCAAACTGAAACGTATGTCCATCATAAGACGGTACTTTCCCACGTTCCAAGTTCGTAAATATTCCACCCGCATGAACGTGACTCGATTATGATAAAGCCAGTCAACACTATTGGTTCGTTAAAAAAAAAAAAAAAAAGCAAAACAAAAAAACCTCGAAAGAATTTCATATTATTTGGAAAAACAATAAACTCAATAAGTTATTTAAACCATGTCATTTGTCATCAGAAATTTTATTTTTTAATCATTCGTTTAACTCCGTACAAGTAATTCATTGTGAAACCATTTTCGCGAAGGAAACAACATAGAGGAAAGTGCAATGCATCGTGGAATGGCAGCTTATTAAAATGATATTGATCGCGTGACCTGAACGAGATTGAAAAATGTCATCGGTGTCGGAAATTGCGAAGGGAGCGAGAAAAAGAACGACCGCGCTCGAGAGGAGCGACACGGAAACACAATCGAGAAATGCGCCACTGTATCGCGGGTTCCGCGTTCGTCCCACACCAGAAGAGGAAGTCACCGACTCGGGTCTCTCTTCTGAGAGTACCACTCCGGTCGGTGGCTCGTCGCCTCTGCGCCAACAGCAAAGAACCCTTGTTACACCTCAGAATGTTTCAGCTCTTATAGCGGCATCGCGCGCGCGACTCGAAAAGACTAGGTACTGTTAGATTTATGTGCTCTCCGTCTTTTACAAATGGAAACTTGTCATATTTCACTCGAACTATGAATCTAAGTGAAAATAAACACGGGAAAAGTGCAGCATTTTCTATTATCATTTGAATTTTGTTTAACTATTTATAAACATCACGAGTGCTATTATAAATTACATTGAATTAATTACAGGAATGATTATAATTTTGCAACTTTGCCACTCGAAGACTGCACAGTTTACAATTTTGATTTATATTATGAATATTAAATATAACAAATTTAGTATGTTAAAGACAACTACATTTTGTTATTGTAACAAAATGTATGATTAAATAAACATCAGAATCATGTTGTTAGTTTTTTAATACAAAGAAATATTATTAATCAGGATCATTTGTTACTGTTTTTAGTCTTGCCATAATTATAATTTTGGATGCAAATACAATGGAAAATATTAAATTTCTAATTAATTAATGTTAATTTAATATTACGTTTTAATAATTTGAAATAAAATATTTATATACATTTATTTATTTGTAAATATTTCATTGTTACAGAATCAGTAGTAGTAGAACATCCAGGCTTTTAAAGAGTAGATCAGGGACAGATTCACCGAGATCACTGGATAGCGTTCGATCTGGTTCCAAACAAGTCTTCAGTCCTCTCAGAACGCCAAGAAATGTAAGACATTTCGATCTGCACCTAAATAATTTAAATTTAAAATACAGTTTTGTCTTTAAAATTGTGTAATTTTATGAATTGTCATATGGTCAATGAGCAGAAGAGAATATTTAACTGTAAAATATTTTTTACAAAAAATATGCTAAATAATTTTTACATGATTCATTTCAAATGAATGAAAAAGTCAATGAAAGATAGATAATTTTTTATAAATTTCAGAATTAAATTAATTATATTATATTCAAATAATAATACGAAAAATAATTAAAAAGTCTTAAATAGAACAATAAATCAAAAGCTTAACAAATAATAGTAATGCACGTATCAGTGCACCTTTCCGTGTTTTAATAATACAAATGAATGACCAAACTACAGCGCATAATTTCAAACATAAATATTTTTAAACTTTCGAAGTTAATAAATACTTATATCCATGTTTCAAAGAATACAAAAAATAAAATAGTATGTAATAAAAATATTTTATTTAATTAATTTATTTATTTAATTATTCAAGTGATTGTATTTATATAACTGTTTGTGTCATGTATTAATATATTTCTAAAGTATTAATTTTGTTACTTCAGATCTAAAGAATTATTTGAATTAAATTTTGTAAATGAATAAAACTTCAATACTGGAATTTTTCCAAGAAATACAGGAAATCAGACAAATGATAACAAAAAGTGTTAAACACTTTACATACAAACGAACTTACTTTCTCAAAGAAAATTAGTCATAAAAGTACATATGTATTGATTCCAGTACTTTTTGTATTCTTTAAGAGATAGGTAAATATGTTAAAACTCGATATATACTATTTTTATAAATTCATCACTGAACTACTTTGATCAAATTTCTATTTACAATAAATGAAAATATAAAATTATAAAAATTAATAATTTATGTCTATAATTATATTCTTAATTGGGAACCTAATTCATTTTTTTGCAATAAAAAAGAAATTATACTACATTATAACCAAGGAAATGAATCAAAGCTTTGAAACATGATTATTTTTCTTAAAAAATTAATTACATTTCGTAGGTTCAGTCTCCAAGCATCGATTCCGGAGATGAAGGTAGTCTCAGAATGGACAGAGGAACGTATCAGTACATGTCGCAGGACATCGTCTGCATCAAGACTATGCTCCTAAAACTCAAGCGAATTCTTCAGGAGGTAGGCATAACACTTGAACACACTCAAATAATAATTTTCTATTTTATCAGTTATTTGTGCTTTTGTTGTTGCAATTTCAACATTTTTCACTGCTTCGCTCAATGTCGTTTGTCATTAACACGCTTTTCTGTTTTTGCCTTGTTTTTTGGTCCTCCTTGGTTTTGCCTTTGCAGTCAGGAGAGAACGGTCTGACGAGGGTACGTTCCTTTTGATTGTTTTCATTTGATTTATGCCATCGTTGTATCTTATCCCAAAATTATCAATCAATTAATCAATTTAATTATTTACTAATGCTCTGCTGTAATTTGTAGGCGGAACCTCTCAACCCATTCGACAATTCTGTCAAGGTTGGTACTTTCAACTAATTTAATTAATCGAGTTTAAACAAGTGTGCGCTAAAATATTTGTGATTAATTAGTTTCAAATCAGATGGTTCATCCATTTTCAATAATTTCTTAGTTATGATAATTGATTCGAAGAAGAGCTTCCAATTTATTTGCACTATTTAAATTATTATGATCAATAAAAGTTCAGTACCATCAATGTAATTTTCTTATGTTTAACTGTTCCACAATCAGTTTAAGAGTTTATTTTTTATTTTTTATTATTCATCGTTATAAAAATGTTTTCCATGAGTTTGTTGAAATATTGTTACCTAAAGGAAATAACATTAAAACGTTTATAAGTACTTGTATACATACATTTCATTCTCGTAAGTACTCAACATGTGTATTTGTTCCATTCAGAATGGTCTCTTCTACAACCTGAATGAAGGTGACTCAATTGACGCAAGCACTACTCCTGAAAATGGTAGCGTTGCCGATGAGCTTGCTGATCTGCGGAGGCAGGTGGTTTTCCTGCAAGGCCAACTGGAAGATAAAGACCGGACAATACAATCTCTTCAGGTATCACAATTGCCTCGATTAAACTTTATGCAAAACCAGATCCATTGAATTTCGACATCTTTTTATTTACAAGCAAATGTATTATTTCGATTTCAAAATTGCATTTGAACAATTTTTACATGATAATAAGATATTTGTTTTAAATACAAATACATGGGTATAAGTCAAAACAATCAGTAACTACTGATTTACGAGGTAATTATCATCCATCTTTATTTTTTAGTCGCAATTGACCAAGTATCAGGGTCAGAACAATTCGGATTCTCAGAACACCGTTTCATTGATGCATCATAATCAAGGAAGCAAAGAAACTTGCAATGCCACCACACAAACGGAAAAAGTAATAGTTTGTTAAAAAGTCGTTAAAATATTTTTTGGAAATCTGAAATTCTATTTTTAATAGCTCATTCTTAAGCAGGTGCTTTTCAAATGTATTATAGCGATGCTAAGTCTTTTCATTTTATATCTAATTAATATTTGCCTTAAAATAAATTTCAATTACCCTCAAATATTATGTTATTAATAATGATAATTGATTAATTATATAAATGTATTATCAAACAATTAAACTAAAAGAAGTGCTATACGTGAAATTAATATCCATTTATGCAAATTTTTTTTTTTCAATTTTTTTAGCTTCTCATGAAAGTGACCGAATTTTATTGATACACGTAGAAAAAATGTATGTTATAAATTATAAACTTTTAAATAAAAATTATAAAATTGGACAATAATAGAAGGATGAAGGCAAAATCAGAATAAAATAACCACACCGTTTAGAAAATTTTAACGACTAAGCATTTATTACAAAATTGCTTAACAGTTTTGTCAATGTAAATTTTATCCTTCTGTTATTTTTTTAACTTAATACTAACAGTAGGTCATTTAGAAGAATTGAAGTACATTTCATTTAATTTTTTGAATGATTTTAAAAATAATAAATTAATCAATGGATAAACTAACAATTAAACAATTCTTTTCAGTTCCATTATAAAATAAAACTAAAATCATTTATTGCAGACGCGCCCGTTTTCAGCAGGACTTCCGCTTTTCCGGCCTATCCCGCAGGAGGGCAACATGGGGCCACTTTTTAGGTAAATAAATATTTCATGTCAATCAAAAGCTTAAGCTTAAACACAGCGCAATCTAAAAAGAACGGTCTCATCTATTCGTTGCCTTTTTAGAATGTGTTTTCAACATTCCATTTTGTCTGTAACGTTAATCGAAATGCGCACAAAATGGTCATGATCTGTGTTGTGTTGCACAAACAATTTGAACGTTATGTTTAAATAATTAATTGTTGTTGCTGCTCTGGTTTATGATGACGTCGCGCAGCTTCAGGATCGGGAAGGTAGAGTGCGTCAGTTACTGTGACTTAATATTGGGATACATTCTTCTCTGCGTATTCAACGCATTTATTTACTTGCACTTGGGACATTCGCATTTTACGGTCTTTATTGTAAAGTAGCATGCTAATTGTTCGCATCTAATCGGTTGCCATTTCTTTTTTACAAGATGCAACGTTTTTTCTTTTGTTACATCCAAACAATGAGACTCAATTTGTATTTATTATTATACATTTATTATGTTCAATAATGTTTAAGAAAATGTTCACTGTCGTGATTACAAATGTAATGAAAATCCATTTTACACTGTTAAAAAACTAACATATATTTATATCAGTTCACATAACTTAAAAATGTCACAAATTCTGCCATATATTCCTGGAGCTAATGATAATAGTTTTTTTTTTTTTCATTTAATTTCACACAAAGTTTAGATATAAATTAATTAATATCAGTCGAACTGTTCGCAAATGTTCAGCTTTTCATAGAAACAAAGGCATAAAAATTAATAAACTTAAAGTTCAAAATAAAATTTACCTTTATTAATATTTATTATAACGTGAAATATATAATTTGTTTAATGTTTATCTATTTTATATAAATATTATATATTTATATTATATATATATATATATATAATGATAAAAGACTATATATATGAAGAATTATATTATATATAAAAATAAATTAATCAAATAACAAATTATTGCCAATTTTGTTGCTCGACCTGCTTCGTTCATTTAGGAGAACACGCTGCTTTATTCTGTTTTGTTTTTTTTTTATTATAATTATCGAGTAAAAATGAGTTTCTAAGCATGAAATGAGAAATACATTTTCGCAATAAAATATTCTTTACTGAGACTCTGAGTCGTCAAAAATCATAATGGATTCACGATTAACAATTTTTCATGCTGCAATGATCAGCCGTGTGGGGTGAGTGTAATATTTTATATTATAATTAATTTTATTCAGAGAAAATTTAAAGATACATGTTTAATAAAAATGTATATTAATTATAAAAGAAATGTAAAATAGAGTAAATCAATGCAATCAAAATATCAAGTCAGATGAATCATTTATGCACGATTAAATCTTATTTAAAGTTCTCAATTGATTCTTAAAAATAATTTGTTAAGAATAAAACAATATTATTTTGAAATAAATCGAAATTCATTTGTGTCATTTTATAAATGGATTTGCAGTATTAATTATTTAACGACTTTTAAATTATAAATAAACAAAATTATATTTAAAAAACTCTGTGAAATAGAAGGAAATCTTTAATATTTGGTATTTAATTATTAAAATTTAAAGATGAAACGTAAAAATGAAAACTATTTCTTTTTAATTCATCACAAATTATATTTATCTACACATATACTGTATCTGATGATACTTTTTATATTTTATATATATTATCAACTTAATATCTTATATAAATGTGCAGATTTTATTTAATACTGTATTTTATACAGTGGTAAATTTTATCTACAATGTATTTTATGTAAATTTAGATTTTCATTAATGGAAGAATATTTTTTATCTACAAAAAACCTAATAATAAAAAATATTAGATCAAATACTACGTGCATAAAATGTAATATAAATGAAGTGTATAACTGAAAAGATTATAAAATAAAATGTTAATTAGATAAATTAATAAAATACATTCTATAAATAATTAGGTTAGCGATAAAATTTTCATTAAATGCATAAAATTATTAAATAAACTCGATCATTTGATGAAATGTAATAAAAGATAAAATTAATATTATTTAAAGTGGTGCATACATAAAGTAATTAAAACATAAAATATTTAATTACACGGATTGTACTGTTAGATAGAATTTCATATTTTATACATTTTAAGTTAAGCAAATTGAATATTTAAAGTGTTAAGCAAATTGAATATTTAAAGTGTAATACTTATATAAAACGTATTTTACCAAATATTGTTAAATAAAATATCAAATAAATTATAACATTCGAGCTTGCAAGAAATTATAAAAATTATATTTCGAATTAATTTTACTAAAAGATTTGATACACCAATTCATCTAATCATGAAAATTATAATTATTCGTAAAGGAACTTAAAATTATAATGAATATATTAGTGCAACAAATGTAATAAGATTCGTTTAAGTAAAAATTTAAAAATTCGTGCTATACTGAATTTTTACGAATAATTATTTTTAATTAACCATAATTATATTCCATTGAAACTAAGAATATCTAAATTTTGCCCAAATATTTACAAATAAAATTTTGTTTTACACGTTTGAGTTACAAATTCCAAATCTTATACTAATTATTATATTAACTTTTTATAACAAATCATTGTATCATAGCATTAGACGATGTAACTGAATCTTTTTTTTTTATAGTTTTTCAGATATTTAAAAGGTTGTTATTATAAATAAACAAAAATTAGTATATATATAATACGTTTTTATAATAATAATAAAATAAATAAATAATATAACATTATAAAAATATATCTTAAAATATTTTTAACTCTATGAAAAAGTATAAAAATGTCTAAAAACTAAAAATATGTTAAAAAATGAAAAAAATTGGTTAAATTATCTAATATTATAACTTAACATGTATTATAAAATGTATTCGCCTTAATAAGAATTTGCATTTGTTTTTAAAGATTTTGAACTCAAATATTAAGTGGAAATAATATTTTTAAAAAACGTATTATTCAAACATTCTTCAATTTTGCAAAGGAACATTGCAATACAAAGTTTTATAACTTCTCATATTTTTAAAGATTTGTTTGACAAAAATCAAACAAAGTTTCGTATATTTATTAGTATATTAAGGCATTGCTAAGTAAGACATAAGTTCAAATCATCATACTGACTGTTTTCGAATCGAATGTTTTTTGTTAATTTAATTATTATTGGGATAGTTAACAATTATAAAGATTTACAGCCATACTTTCTGTTACGAAGACTATTACGGATGCAAAATGAATATTATTTGTACATTTTGTGTATTCCTAAAGTATTGAAATAATGCAATGATTTTCATTTTCAGTTGGAATAATTCATGGGATGATCCAAGGCCCCCCTTGCTGACAGAGATGCAGCCGAAGTCTGTCCGCAAACCTAGCGCACGTACTCGTCTACCGCACAAGGAAGTTTCGTCCAGCTATAGCAAGGAAAACGGTAAAGTGTCCCCGGCCCTCACGAAAAGGATCCCGAACG
>JABFOX010000246.1:0-18904 GCA_022817665.1 Axea sp. ZL-2020
CGTTAACCGCTCTCGGCTTGGGAGTGGTCGAGAGCAACACGTGGAATCATTCGGCGTCAGGTGAGACGTAACCACATGATAAAGGGTTTCATCGCGATTAGTTTTCGCGCGATAGGACTGCCGTCCCGGTTTCGCACAGCGTTATCCTCTCCATTAGCGTTGCACGTTATGTTTATCCGTCTCTTTTCTTCAAAAAGGCGAAGCTGGCTGAAGGAGGTGGCTCTCCGATATGCGCACTCCGCTATTACAATTTCGATTCAATACCGTTTTCACTGTCCCTATGCCTCCCTCTTTTCTTGCGCTCTTTTCACCTCCTCCTCTCTTTCTCTCTCTCATCGGTAGAATGAATAATGCTGTGTGAATGTATATATACTGAAAATGTTCGGCAGCTGTTTCGAAAGGAACATTTTAAATAGCGATTCATTTCAACATCCCTGCTTAGAGCCATGCTGGCGGTACCGGACCACGAGCGTGAACGAATGAATAATGGACGGCTTTTTCGCGAAAAATTGTTATTATAAAACGACTTTTGCAAATTTAGTTTCGCTTGATATACGATTGTTATTTAGGAGAACAAAGAACTTTTTCGTATCGGTTACCCGTAGAGCTATTTTCGAGCACGATTTCGAAGAATGAAAGGTTATATCTGGAATATGATCGGTGTAATGTTGTGGAATGGTTTCAGACATAGCTAGAAATTGAATTTTTTTTTTTATTTTCATCTGAAAGAGAAAATGTTATTGTTGAGTTTGTATGGTACTATGAGCACACATATAGTCTGTAATGGTAATTGTATATAATGAAATTAGAATTGTATATACTTGATTGTAATTTTACATATTCAAATGAAACATGTGCGTTATGCAAATATGAAAATGGAGAAATTATTACGTGCAATAATTAAACAACCTTAATATTGATAAGAAATGTATAAACGAACAACTGACAGAGAATGTCATTCTTTCAAAATTATACATGCAAAAAAATGTATCAATGTGTTACTTCAGTTGGTTTGATTAAAATAGGTTTGATTACAATTTATTTTCCACTTATATACTTAGATATATTTCCTGTATTATATGAAGTAAAATTTTAATAAACTTAAATTTAAATAACATTATTCTTCTTTCTTTTAAAAATATTATGCTTATTTTTAAAAATATATTCGTATTTTACTTGAATTAAAAAGAATACTCTGAAAACGATTAACATACTGAATCATATTTAATATAATATGCTAGTATAAATCACATCTACTTTATAAAAAAATAATTTATTGTATTTTGATAATTGCATTTGAATATTTTAAATAAACAGAATATTACTGCATTCTTAATACACAATATATTAAATAGGTTGTACTGTTATCATTTGTCTAATTCAACAAAACAATTTTACTAATTTATTAAAATATTTACTTAAATAAACAAAAGAGTTTTTTTATTTTTTCTTATATAAATATCAATTTAGCCAAAGTCAAACGATATATTTCAGATTCAATTAAATAATTGTTTAAATACACTCAAATCTTGTTTCGGACTGCATTTCATATTGGGAAGTGCTAGTTCTGCTGCACCAGTCAAATCCTGTAGATTATATTTTATTGTATTAAGTAAAGTGAACAAGTGTAAAATAAAATTTCTCTATTTAATTTTCTGTATAATGATATCACTCAGCTGTGTGTTAAATACTCTGCTCATACGCATCATATAATAAGGTTAATATCATTTTGACGAACAATTTTATATCTGATAAGTTAAAACGAAAAATAAAAAATCTTGATTTAACATAAAAGCATAATAAGACCATAACATGTACAATTATTGTTTGTATAAATAAATTTTAAATATCAGTACTTGATATAAATTTTATTCATTAAAGTTACAAACTTTCACTGATACCTGTTAAGCTTTTCTTATAAATTTCACTAATTTGTAATAATAATTAAAAACAACGTATATAATATAATTTTTGCATTCACTTAATTTTATGTTTATACATATTTTGAGTATCAATATAATTCCTTGACAGAATATATTATGAATTTATATATACATCACAAATAATACATACAAACAATAAAAACTTTGCACAATAAGTGTGTATTATTATAAGTTAGATTACCAGAATTTTGAAACAAAAATTTAGTTTTTTCGTTATTAACTATTTATTTAAAACAAAATCTATTATAATTCAGTAAAATTTTAAACAATATTGACACATCTACTAACTTTTAATTAATCTCTGTTTAACTTAATTTCGAAATAATTCAACTAACTATATAATCAAATTTTCTTTCCATGTTAATTTCTAAACAAAATTATCAAAAATTATAGTAGAATAACAAAAAATTATTAGTTATAAATTATACTAATTTTACTAATATTTTTATATTTAAAATTAAATTTTAACCACCATGTACTTATTAGTTTCGTGTAATGTTAAGCCCTGAACTACGTCACCTGTATAATTACACCATCAAGTTGCAATAGTTTTGTTAATTCTTGCAACAGAATTATTTGTAATAGATATTAAAAAGAATCAATAATAATATACTCGTGACTTATCATAATTTGTTATTAGATCGTCATTCCTCATGTGTATTACAAATATATGTGTATTTACACATATAATATATTATTTTATTATATATATATTATTTACACAATATAATATATTTGTGTTATAATACACGTGTAAGAGATTTATGTCTGTCTAATACATTTATAATATACCCATAATACATATCTTATTATATTAAAGTATAATTGACTGTTCTTTGTCTACTTCTGAACTTTTCGTATTCAGAAAGAAAGTAATTTGAATAAATATAACAAATCTTTACATTTTTACCTTGTTCTTATAAAATTTAAACTATGTATAAATTAGTATTAATGTAGACATTTAATACAAATAACACATTCTTTTTTAAAAATTACAGATAATTGATGTATATATTTTGTAATATATAAGGTTAATAATATATTACTTTATAAAAATTAATTATAAGTCTTATTTAAAGATAATTAACGTAATATGATTCCAGCGTATTTCTGCTAAAAGAAATATAGCCATATTCAAAATATAATAAATAATAGCTTTAATTTAATCTCATTTGAAGAACGCACATTTGCATAATCATTACAAATAAATATTTATAAACATAAGTAATTTAAAACTTAAAATATGATAACGCGTTAAATTTGAGATAAAAATAATTGTAATTGATAAATTGAATGTAGCTGTATAAATGTTGCATTACAAATGTAAAATAATTAAGGTATTATGAAATAATAATTATTTAAGTTCTATTTAAGTAATTGAATAAATAAATAAACGTAATTTCTCAATTGAAATAATGGCGCACTAATGTTTCATTCAACTCTTACATCGAGGGTCCATTCGTTCGTCTTACTTAAGAAGTCTCTAATGGAACGTAACAAGATAACGCAATACTTTGAAGTAGGGTCAGGAATAAGTTTCGAAACTAGTTTTCGCAGGGTCGGAGGATGTCGTCGAGATGGATGTTCCTGTTGTGTGACAAACCCTTTTGCGCGACACGTGCTGTTACACCGATAACCCGAAGTTACGTACGCAAACGAAACTTTGTAGAAATCAGAACACGCTTGTGGTATTTGTTTGAATTTGAAATACGAAGGAAACCGTCAGTTGCATATTCACGGTATCACCAAGCCTCTATTACCGAACTTGCTTTCGTTAGTTCGTCTTGATGATACCATAACCATTAAGAATGACTTGGAAGCCAATAGAGAGGAACAAACGAAATATAATTATATAGAGGTAATAATTATGCACCACTGCTGATTATAATGAAAAATCAGTAGTTTTATTTAGTGTCAAATAACAACAATATACTTTTTTTAATATGCTTATTAATTATTCATATAAATATTATATTTTATGATTATTTATTACAGAAAATTATGTATTTTTCACTTAAAAATAAATCTCTATATATTTGAATTGATCAATAAAGAAATTTTACGAAGGATTGACTACAATATAAAATTATAAATCATGATAATTTTATATTTTATTAGTGATAAAAAGTGGAAAAATTAAGTTCTTATATTAATGATCATGAGAATATTTAATTATAAATTTATGCATTAAAAATATTATATTTCATACATATTATTGTATTTATAGTGTTCCTAATTACTCCTGAAATTACTCCGGAAATGTTATTTGCTACATTATATTTATATTTTCATTTAAATGTTTTGATTTTCACTAAAATTTAATCGATTATGTTGCAAATCTGAATTATTATTATTATTTTAATAAACATGTACTAATTTCAGTCAATTACATATTGCTTCGTAAAATAAATCTCTATTCTCGGCCTGAATTATAATCAAACGAACATCTCCGAGACGACATCACCAAGTCTCACTTTTAAATACATTCCATGTTTAATAACCGAAAACCAAGCTCGTAGACTTGCACCGGTTCTCCTTCGTAATCCGCATTGACTTTCTCCACTTTTCTCTTCTTTGGTATTTTGTAGGTTTTCCACAGGGAGTATCTTAACGCAGGCTGATTCGATGTCACTTGACGTCGACTTCATGCATCTCCAATATTTTTACTTTGTTCGTTTTGTTTTTGTTTCTCAAAGAATACACTTTTTCACTTTGAATTTATACTGCCAAGTTAAGTTTAGGTTTAATGCCAGATGTTCTAACGTTCAAAATTATATGTATGTCGATTATATTGTAATCTTAATATGAATGCAACACGTTCTAAAATACAAAATTAAAATGAAAACTACTTCAAAGTTTTAAAAATTATTTAAATTTGCTACAGAGCTTTATTAACATTAAAGAACCATGAATATTTTACATGAATATTTTAATCATAAATAATGATCAAATAATATTATCATTAATTATGCAAGAAAGAAATATATGGTCATCAAAAAATATTAATTAATTGAAATTGTATTAATAGTATAATTATAATCTATTGTCTCTAGAAACATATCTATTCTTTTTAGAAATTATATATATTTTTCAGATTCAGTTAACTTGAGTGGATATCAAAATATTGTTATTAATGTTTTTATCATCTTTTAAAAAAATATATTATTTTTTATAAATAAAAATGTATTGCATATGATAACGTGTTATCGAATATATTATAACAATAATGTATAAGCATAAGAATGTAGTATTATATATATTTTAATATCATGTATATATTATAATTAAAAGTACTAAACATTTATTTTCAATATTACCTCTATACTTATAGATGCAAAAAAAAAGTATGAATAAAAATTACTAAATTAAAAAGCAACAGAAGAATAAAATAGATGGTTGACGAAAAAATGTTAAACAGTTCCCTAAAAAAATCTCATTATTGTTTAAAATTATTTAAAAATGCAATATAATTTACTAAACTGCGTGATCATTTTTCATTAATTTTACTTTTAACTTATCCATACTGACTAATTTGATAATTTTTTTACATATTATACATTTTCTATGTGTATTTCGTTCTTTTCAATATAACGTTTTTAATAACAGTCAATTATATCTTAACCTAGACACTAGAAAAGATATTTAATAGAGAGTCTGATTAGAAATTCGTATTAAATCTACTGATCCACTCTTTCAACTTGGTAACGGACAACTGTTAGAAAGCATTTTATTAGACATGGCTTCTATTAAAATGTTGATATGATCACCATATATCAATTCATAACAATTTTCAGTCTTGGATCTACAGGAAGTTCATTATTAATGTGATCCTTTACATTAGGGCATTACAAATAAAAATACATAATAAACAAATAAACATTATTTAAATGATAAAGTGTGACATTATTTTCTAACGTTATGAATATTAAATTTTTAATTAATTATTTCAATTCTTTATACAAGTTAAAAATCTATACGTAATTGTTTAATTAAAAGCTCCGATTTTATCAGATTAAAAGTGCCAAAAATCCTTCTTTTATGGAAATAAGATAATTTATTAAAGTATACCGTTTCTTTAACGATACGTTAAAAATGAACGTTAAAAAGGAAACGTTAAGATCAGCATAGTTCCATTGCCATGACAGTATTTTTGATACGGAACTAAAATTCAGAAGTAAATCTTCATATCGTTATCTCGACTAAAATGAACTCATTTGGAACTCGAAGAACAGTGGTTGAGCAATATCAATTAATTAGTATATTCTGATTTGAACGCGTACATATAAGCGCTTGTGTAAGTACGTTTGCTTATGTATATAGTTTCATGAAAATGTGTGCTACTTAATTTCAATTAGAACTCTAATCTCATCCGATTAATCAACAACTGACGCTGAAAAGTAAACGTTGATTGAAATAATCGCAACTTGTTAATGTCAACATTTACATTTTACACTGTTATTTGGAAGTATTATTAATCTAAATGTCTTTGTAGATTAATTATCATTTTTAATTATGTTATAGTATACGTTAATTTGCTTAAAAATTAGACACATAAACAAGTAAATAAATATTTTTTAAATTTTATTTTAAATATTGACTTTATATTACAATACAATGACAAACATTAGAGTTATGCAATTACTAATAAACAGATTTTGTTTTAACATATGCTTTAAAATAATATTTGATTACGAAAATTGTCACTCAAGTAAATGTAATAAATGATTACAATTTATTTTTATATTAAAGAATATATCAAGGAAGATTTTGAATTTAGAAGTATTTTACATAACTTCAATAAAAGTAATGTACATTTTTTAATTAAATAAAGTAAATGCTTTTTAACAAAAAAGAAAATATTGGTGGCTTACCAATATTTTCGAATACCAATTCTCTAGAAAGAAAATATTGATACTGATCATATATATTTATTTATATAAAGAAGAAAACAGCAAAAATATAAATATATAAAGTGAACATAAAATATACAAAGTAATAAGAAACAAAAAATTCCTCTATCTCTTAAGCAAATATGGAATTAAATACCCTGATTTCTTATTTTACATATATTATGTTTACAAAAAATTTTTACTGAAAATTGTACTTTAATACATTTTTTAAGTAAGAATGTTAAAAGCATAAAAATGCATTTTTATTTGCCAAGAATAAATTTATTTTAATCTTTACTATTTTTCAAAAAACACGAATATATGCTAATAATTATTAGTAATTTTATTATAAACTGTTACAACATAGTAGAAATTAAATTTCATAGTCAATTTTCTTTTTATTCATTGTAAAATGTACTATCAGTAACAACACTTGTAAGCAACATACTTTTGTTGCTTACAAATAATACCTGTAAAGTAAAGTAAACATTTTTGCTAAATACTATAGGTAATGTTATAGTGTCATATTTTGATACAAATATGGCCTTCGGAAAAAATCTACAGATCAGCTATAATGTGGCTAAAATTATAGTCAACGATCTGTTAGAGATGTAACCCTAGAACTCACCTAGGCTTTAGTGTAGATGTAACAATTACAGTTGTAAGTATAGATTTTATAAAGTAAAAAAAAATGATATTCTGTTAAACTTCAATCTATTTTTCCAACATGACACCATAAAATTTTATCCCTTTACTAAACTGTTATTTGATTTTCATAACATAACATTATATGATGAGTGATTAATTTGCTTTATTGAATATTAATTCAAAATTATCAATGCAAACTTGATATTTCTATTGTATAGTGACAGATGTAATATACATAAATTAATATTTAATTCTGCTAATTTAACACAGTTATATGGTGAATCAATAGATTAAAACTGAAATTATAATTTTGTGTTCTTTTAAAATATAGTTTATGTAAATTTAATATCGAATAATTTCTTTGAATGTATTAAGAAAAAATCGTAATATAATTGATATTACTAGAATTAATTTATAAATTCACAATATAGTTATTATAAGAATACTAACTGATATAAATACTATTTATGATTATATTAAATATGAGTATAATGTTTGAAAATATTAGAGTATTATCATTACCTGTATAAATAATACTCATGAATTTAAAATAATAAAGGATAATTTTACACAACATACTAAAAATATTACAAAATCATAAATTGTTGACACTTATACAACCTGGTGAAACACTGGATAAAAATACTCTAGAAAATGACAAAGTTATTAAGATAACGCATCATTCACAGAAAAATTTAAATGGTTACATATTACTTATAATGAATTCATAAATCAATTTTTTTCGCAATTAATTAATTTTCAAGTCTGCACTGGAAAACTTTTCTAAAGATTCATGGTGGGAAATGTTTTGTTCTGATGAATATAAAATTTGCTAAAAATGTATTATATCCCATGTAGATGTTTCTAAGATCTAACGTTAAATTCGTGATAAATTGTACTACGTAATTTGATACTCAACTTTACACTAGATCTGATATTTTAATATTATAAATAATATAAGAAACCACGTTGAATTTTATGTCAATTTGTTAAAAATGAAAAAATTCAATCAATTTACTTCTCGCAAAAATGTAATCTAATATTAGATTTCATAAACCTAACTTCATAAATCGTATATTAATATTAACTTCTATTTCTTATCAGAATACATAATTTATGTTAGATTAAAGATTATATCTACTACAAAATTGAGCGTTAAACTACAATATAATAATTTTTTATATAGTAATAATAATATCGATTAATATTATTTTATTTGGAAAAAATTATAAATTTTTGTTGTAAATCGTTTAATTCTGAATACCAAAATCAGTGGATTTCAATTTTTAAATAAAAAAGTATGTAATAAATGTGGTTTTTATTTGTATAGCAGAGTGCAACTTATGTATAAAGATTATAATAATCTAGAGATGTAGTTATTATTGGTCTTACATAATTCTTTCATATTTGTATAAAAATATCGTCGCGGCAAAACATTTGCGCATATAGTGTATTTATCGTTTAAGCACAATGATATTCCACCTGTATCACAAGGTATCATATGTTAGTTGGATATATGGCACTACATCTAAGTATTCGTAACATAAATAATATTAAACTTTACGACATTGCAATAATATTGAATTTAATTATAGTCATCTAAAATTAAGATAATAGTATGTTCACACGTGGAACTACAAAATGAAAATTATTTATAAATTTACATCGAAAATTTGTTATATAACATTTCTTTTTCAATAATAATAAAAATATACATTTTTCCATACAATTCACAACTTATAAAAATTTCGTATAAACATGGTAAAATACTAAACCTAATTCTTGAATATTTAGCAATACATAAAATCATTCGTCCATTACATAAAATATGCCCAGGTAAAAATAAATATGAAAAACACTTTAATTATATAATATTAATTATATTAATTTATATATAATTAATATAAATAAATAAATAATATATATAATAAATAATAAATATATATAATATAAATAATAATAATATATATATATAATATAAATAATAAAATAAATTATATATAATTAATATAATATTAATTATATTAATTAAAATATTAATAATAATAATTAATATAAAATAAATTATTAACATGCTTAGAAATAAATTGTATAGAACAAATCTTTAAATTACGTTACCATATATGGACGTATATGACTGATGAATTTCGCGTGTCTCGTATCAAGAGCATAAAATAGAGCAGGGGAAAAATTAACTTGAAATAAAATTCATTTTTATTTAATATTTTAGATAAATATATACATAAATGGATTTTTTTTTATTTATACGTTCCATCTGAATTACATACAATAGTAAAATAAAACAGATTATATGTCTAATTAGAGGAAGAATAAATACCCTTTTACATGCTAAATTTGTTTTTAATTATCGGCCAGACTATAAATACCTGCTCTGTGGTGATTGGTGTTTTGACATTTTAAATAAAATCTCGTCTGGGTAAGAATAAAAGACTTATTTAATATACATAATAACATATTGTAAGAGACATCAGAATATGGCGAAGTAAACGTTGAAAAGCATGAGGACATTAATCACGACGGATTTAAAAGAAAAGTGAGTGCGTGTAAAAACTCGAAGAAGATCATTAATCGACTTTAGTGACGACAGTACTGAGCATGGACTATGTTCTTTTGCTGAATCTAAACGGATCACATGCGGTGCTGCGCTCCGGATAAAAAGCACCTAGATCAAGTATTATTTCTAAAGTTCACGATAACTTGCCGATATCACACTCTGATAACTATTTTAGTGAGACGTACATTTCGCGCAGATTTATGAAGAATATCGTAGCATGGTTTTTGTTCAAAAGCGGAGTTACACTAGTGCGACGTCAATTAATCTTATTCTTAGCCCCGTTGACATTTGTTTTATTAATTCCTTTTCATATTTTTTTAAACACGATTCATATTAGCAGTTACGAAACATCGTTCTTGGTTGTAACAATTAATCAAAATGGTACCTACTTACATTGTGTAATTATAATTGATACACGTGCGAATGCAGATTATCGCGTATGATTATTAATATATTTTGCATTTCATCCTATAGTTAGTGCTCTGAACAATTTATTTTCTTTCAAACACAGTATAATCCTATTACAGTTAATTAACTTTATCCTGTACGCTTAACCGAGTAAAATTAATTAATTCGGAATGTTAAATTCAAATCTACGCAACACACTTCTGACAATAAAATCTGCTTAATTATTATTCATTGTTTTACGGAAACAATAGTAACTAGGTGCAGTTGACATTAAGTCGTTGCATTGCGATATTTTTATTTGCATGCATGATTTACTGTTAAATGAATGAATTATAATAAAATACTTGAAGACAAATGTCTTATCGTGTCTTAATTATATTTTGTTAAATTTTATACGAAATTAAATTGAGTTAAATTTAAATCATATATGTTTAAATCATTTCATTCAGTTATTTAAATCAATTATTTGAGCATCGTTTACGTTAAACATGACTTTTTCTATTATAATTTTAATCAATGCTATATCATTTTATGATAAGTTAACAAAATTAAAGTTATAGTTTAATTATCTCTTTAAAATGAAATTTAAATAATATTCCTCAATACTGAACATCTCTAGGTAAATTGGCTTAATAACTGTATTAAAACTTTTTAACATTTATTGTACATCATACTTTACGTATACCTTCATTTAGTTCTTTTTACTTTGAAGTTAGTCACACGTGGTAATAACGTTAATAATAAAAACGGATGAAACGTGGAAAACAAAATAATTAAATGTAATGAGACTAATCTAGTAATGAAAGCTCTCATCAAGAAAATGCACAAGCATAATTTCATTGGACAATGGCTGTTTTTTAATGACTTGATGAAAATCTAATGACATATAAATATACATTTACACATATATCGAACTTTCTGCTTACGAGTAAATAGACTGGTATTGACAGCCATTTAATAACAAATAATTAATATGTAGTGCTTAATAAACATTAAAAAACAGTTCTAGGCTTATATTGACTTAATATTGGCATGAGACATTTTAATAATAACAAAGCAATAATATCACTTCAGAATTGGTAGATCATAACCATCATAAATAAAATCTATAATAATTAATGTAATTTCAATTACATATAATATGCAATTAAAATTGGCCCATTAAATTAAAATATTATAAATCTTTAGACAAAATTATCAATTATTCAATATTAAAAATTTACTTTAATATTATATTACGGTATTGGACATTAATATTTGGTGGCATTTATTATGAATGACGAAAAATCGAATATCACTTTAACGTACAAATATTGATAATTCAATACAGAAGTTTTTGTGCAAAAGTGTATTTAAACAATCCCGTTTGTGTTTTGGGAAATGTACCAATGGTCTAGTATTCCTCATGAAATTTTACATTGATTCAATTTACATAACAAAAATATACAAATATTTAACATATGAATGGTTAATTTTACAAATATCAGATTATTATAAAGTAATATATGTAGCTTATTTCATATGAGAATTTCGGAAATTTTGCATATAGTAAAATATTTTTGAACAGCAATATATATATATATATATATATATATATATATTCAAACTGATATTAATAAATAATGTTTAATATATAATTTGCTTTATATATATTTATTTTAAATGTCAAATTTATTATTACGCGAAATTAAAGTTAATATTCTACAATCTTAATATTCAATAATAGTACTTATACATGTCATTTAGAATGTATAATTAAATGTTATGTTTCATCATTACGACAATTATGTTTTATAATTTTTACTAATTATTATTAAATATTTACTCTCCAGAGTATTAATAATTTAAGCAAATATATTATAAACTATTTGCGATGAATAATTTATCCAATTAAATTTTATTTAATATTTTTTCTCTATTTAACATTTAACATAATATCAGTATTATACTGAATTATTTGTGTATTCAAATTATAGCAATAAAATTATAAAATCACATAATCCATGTTATGTTATATATAATATATATCACAGAATTAAATCCATACATGATAATTCATTTACAACAATTTGTCTAAATAAATTAAACTAATATAAAAATATCAAAACAATTTATATCGAAGTGTCTTTCAATAAAAACAGTACAACACTGTTATAGAATTCAGAATACAATATAAACGCATCTTTTATGTATGACCTTTTATGTTATTTACAAAATGTAGTTCTTGAATCGATATTTATTTTGATAAACTTATGATTTGTAGATAATATGATTAGAAACTCAATATTAACTATTTATCAGGATTTAAATTAAAATATTTGTACATTAAAATAATTTCATTCGTTATGAGATAATTATTTCTGGAAATAAATCAAATTCATTCATTAAATTTTAAAACAGATTTTTAAATATATTAATTGTTCAATCTCTATTACTGGTCATAATTATTAATTACGTGACCTTGTGAAAAAGTACGACTATTTTTACAAAAATGGACGACAAATGTAATACCAATGAAAGTAAATTATATATTTTATATACAACTCTGAATTAAATTTCGACGAAAACGTTACTTTGATGTTGTATAGAAACAGTAATATAAAATTTTGCGTTATCATTTTTCTTTACATAAAAGCAGAATTGATACTTTTTGAATGACTGACTAATGATTAGTTTTGCTTCATTAAAATGATTAATAATCGAGATATTACATGATAAACAACCGACCATTATTAATAACGATAAATGATTTTCCTATTTTATTATATTCAGATATATTTTAGTTATAAATTGACAACACGCAGTCATCATACTCAATTTTTAATGTTACAACATAAAAGAATAATTAATTTTTATTGATGAATACAAATTACATATTTAAAAGTTATTTTTTTACAATATTTTATAATAACTTTAAATATAAAAATGTATTATTAATAATATATTTTAAAATTATATTATTAAAAACTATATGTATGTTTATATAATCTAAAATCAGATAAAGGTTATTAAAGGCAAAAAATATTTAAGTTCAACATGTTTTATTTCACACTCTTGTACTATTAATCAGAAGTTTTTAAACTTTTATTTGTAGTATAAAACTTTTGTACAAGTTCCTATTTCTGTATGTTTCATGTTCATTCATTTTAAATGCTTTGCAACCTGTTATTAAATACAGACGTATTTAAATTATATTTAAAACAATTTTGATATGGCGACTTTTTATTATAAATATTTGTAATATTTGTTTCACACCACGTTTAGAACTTTAGAATTAAATAATTATAAATATATTTGTAATTTATTATAGATTTTTCGAAATAATTCTTCATGGTTCTAAATTTTATTTAACATTCATATCGCATAACTTCACCACAATTATTAATCTTAAAAAGAGTTATATCATATTTATTGGAACTATGTATATAAACTCAATTCCGTCATAAACAGAATAAATCTTCGGATATCTTAATTAAAATAATTCAATCGGTTTAATGGATACGATATTTTACGATTTTTGATAATATTGTTCAGTCCATTATACACGTATGGCATTAATTGTTGTAAATTTGACAATATTTCTTAAAATTTCCTTATTTAACGCAGAAATTACAGTTATAAACAAAGGAGTCGGTCGATGGTCCAGAGCCGACTGTGTACGACGTATTTGACGGTGCTGTGGACGCGAGCACGTTACGCGTGCGCTGAGTGAACTGTTCTAAACATCGTAAGGCACTGCGAGGTTACCGCACAGTCGGTCGCAGGACACGTCGTGAGGCAGGCAACCTCTGTGAGGGACCATTCTCTCCCTCTTCTCCTCTGTCTTTTCTCGTTCGCTCTCCTAGCTCCTTCAGAAGAAGAGAGCATTTCATTTCGCCGATAATAGCTGCAGACGACAAATTAATTAAAAAGGATCAACCGATATAATGTAACCTACGATAGCTGCATATATAGAGCAGTCCCCCAATCCGGTTCTTCTTTAAAATAACGACAAATCCGCACGAGTTTTTGGTGACCATTGATTTATGACAAATCAAAAAAGAAGTGTTTTGACGTCAGAAAACTAGAAAGCTTGGAAGATGACGTTGGAACCACTTGGATAAAGTGTCATAGTGCAACGAGGATGAGAGAATGTGCTCGACGAAGACAAAAGAGTCACAAGTGGAAGAGAGATCGGTCAGTGTTGTATCACCGTGAACATATAGATTTACAAACCGCAGTGTAAATAGACCAAGTGTAAATAAACAACGTATTTGATTTTTCTTTCGTGATTTCATCTTCCCGTTTATCTGAGTACAATTTTTTGTCTGTTTTTCGCTATCTATCTGCCTGTCATTATATCTGTACCATAATTTGATTGTGCTAGATGTAACTATAAATTATTCATAGAACAGGTTACTAGAACAGTGTGCGCCAGAACGAAACGATTCGGACGTTCGTTCGACCTAAAGCCGCAATTGACTCCGAGATGCAGGTCGGAACAGTACGGGTATTCAACTCTTAGCCATCTTTGCTCGGACGTGATACAATTAGCGACTCGGTGTCACGCGGTCAGATGCTCGGTCGATGCTCTTCCGTTGATTCCGATCGCAGGGAATCGCGTCCGCGAGAACCATTAGATACACGAAGGTAAATTTAGTGAGTATATTATTAAGTTTTACTAAAGAAAAGCATTGTTCTGGTGAATCAATTAAAAGAATTGGACAATTGGGACAGTGCGATGCGTCCCACGACGAGCTCTTGATTCTGCGAGAACTCGTGAGGAAATATGAAAGCTACGTCCTGAAAGAGGCATGCCGTCCTTGACCTCGAAATGCGAGGATTCAACCATCAGGCTGCTGCTTTCGCTATTATTGCTGATTGCGGACAGTCACTCAGACACGTCAAGATAGCACCTGCGTGGTTCGTCGCAGGTGCGAATCATGCCACATTTGCGGGCCAATATGAACCAGAGCGCCGGTAGTGCCGGCCCGTTAGGCGTTCTTCAAGGTAACATGAGCACCGTCACTGATTCAACCGGACCTTCGTCTTCCTTTGGCGCGACTCCGTCATCGTTGTCTTCGTTGCCGGACCATTTCACGGACAACAAAGACACCGATCGACTTACAACACCACTCACTCTTAACGAGACGCTCGCCAACTGTACTATTGCCGATAACGGTACCGATACGGCCAGCGAAATGGGTAACGGTGTGAGCAGAGAGAATGATATCTGTCTTCTTAACTGCACCGAGTCAGTGTTATCGGAGTTCGATGGGCCAAATATCACCGCATCGTCGTACAACGAGACTTTTGACAGTTTGAACAAGACCGGAAACGAAACGGAATATACTTATATGTACCCATCGGGTTATAGTATGTTGCAAATCGTTATTTGGTCGGTTATCGTTACCATTATCATGATTGTCATCGTGGTCGGTAATATGTTGGTAATCATTGCTATCGCCACAGAAAAATCGCTTAAGAACATCCAGAATTGGTTTATCGCAAGCCTCGCTGTGTCGGACTTTTTCCTCGGTCTAGTTGTGATGCCCTTCTCGCTCGCCAATGAGCTTATGGGTTATTGGATTTTTGGCTATTGGTGGTGCGAGATTCATTCCGCAATGGATGTATTGCTGTGTACTGCGAGTATCATGAACTTGTGCCTAATTGGTCTGGACCGTTACTGGAGCATTACGCAAGCCGTTGATTACCTAAAGAAAAGGACGCCCGCTAGGGCAATTCTTATGATCACTCTTGTTTGGATATTGTCAGCCCTTGTGTGCATACCGCCACTTTTGGGATGGAAGAGACCGGCCCCGGAAGAACTTTTACCAAAATGCAAGGTAAGTACATGTTATTTGTTGCATACTGTGACATGACTCTGTATTAATAATTTGTATAAAAAGCGTTGAATAACGTTTGCAGATAGAACTGTTAATAATTACGAACTACCTATTCAACAGGGACAGCTGTTTATGGAAAATCATTAAAACCGGTCATTAATAGCTCAAAATAATTATTGCAGTTATAGATTATTATACGTTTTCATAATTTCGAATACGGTCGTTACTAAAGCTAGAAATTAATTTCGTAATTATCAATGATTATTCATAACCGTTAATGATCAGATGGTGAATTTATAAAGTTATTCTTACATTTTGCTAAAATTAACTCAAATAATTTTAAAACCATTACAATTGTAAATTCCATGTTTTATATTATTATACGAAATGATTTTTTCTCAGCATTTTCAGTTGCTTCAAGACGGAAATATCAAATACCTAGGTCCACCTGAAAGCAACTGAAAAGAAATCCGTGCACATCTGTCTAATCTCGCACGTGATTGTAGAACTTTGAAATGGTCTTGAACTTGCCTCCATGAACAAGTCGTTTTTCAAAAATCTTCATCAATCGCGGAATGACAGACGAAGTAATTTTGGTAGCAAAGTGCTACACGAAACGGTGAATCGAGTCGCTACTTTCGCAAATTTCATGCATTGGAATATATTTTCGCGCCACGTGGAGTGGATCACGTGCGGAAAGTCATTTCTGACGATAGTTCAGCTTTTATGCACCGTAATTTCGGTATACTTCGCCGCAAAATACTCGTCAGCGTTCGATTTCCATGCGAGGTCAAGTCAACACTCCCTGCCTAGACATATGGCCGCTCGTATATTTCAGGCGCATACTATTTCGTCGTTTGTATTTTGCCACGCCTCCGAGAGCTCGCAGTGCATTTTCAGCACAAATGTTCCCGTTATCCTCACGCATTTAGGATATGCTTTCTTAATTGACATGTTTGTTTACAATTCCATATGACTATTTTTTAATGGTCCAAAATATATATTTTAGTTAAATTCATTTCAACAATTCATTATTATCTCTTCTTTAATTTTCAACATTATTTATTGGGAACTTTTATTTTTATTTATTAACTAATATGAAATTCGTTCATAATATTAAAATATCATATGATATTCTTACTAAAAAGGAAAATAATTTCTTTTTTATATATTGGTAAATAGCCTCTAAGGTTACGATTTTTTAAGCTGTATAAAATACATTGAAGTATAGAAAAATTGTCAATCAAAGTTATTCGGTAGAACTTAAAATATACTCTTAATATTATCATTTCCAATTAATTTTATCATTAAAAGGTGCATTCTCGAACTCATTAATAATATCCATTATTGATTAGTTAGAAAAGCTCAAATGTTAGAATTTCATCATTAATTTTATTACATCTAAAGTCAAATTAGTATAATTATTCGTCAGCATTTCACAGATCTTAATTTTCAGCGTTAATTCTATTTTATAAAATATTTGCTACGTACAAAATAATATTACGAAGATGAAAAAGTAATATAATGCAAATAACATATTACATGGTTCTATTTAGTCAAATTCAATTTATTTGAAATCTTTACAAATATTAAAGCGCATTAAGATAATTTACTCTGTTAGGGAAATGTATATTTTAAATTTAAAATATCTTACCATTCAATATCTTTATTACTTAAATTATTGCCTTACAGTTTTTTTTGAATTTTAATTATACATACCAATCAGGATCGCATAAAAAACTCTGTGACTAAATTTTTTGAAGAAATTAAAAAAAAATAATAAAATTAATTTTATTTCAGTATTCTTTTGTCTATTGGTCGATTAAATGCTAAATATTCTTAAGAATACATACAAGAATGTCTTATTACTAAGTTTAAATATTATTCAAATTTATAAAAAATATCAAGATAATAAACGTTCTTTATAATTTATTAATTCATTAATAAACTTATATTTATATATTTAGATTCTATATTTCTTTAAAGTCAATTTTAGTTGATATAATACATATGTATACATTATTATAACCCAAACTAAGTCTATTAACGACTGTGATTATATCGAATTTTATTGAAGAAAGTAACATAGAATCGACTGACCTCACATTATACAATTAATTAGCATTCCATATGTTACTAGAAAATTCAAAGTTCGGTTCCCAATAATGGTAAATAATACTTAAAATAAACAGTTCTGCTATATATAGCAAAAATATAACAAAAATAACTATGCAAAATATATATTTCTACACATTTAATAATATATCAGCTACATATGTTTTATTACTTTATACTCAGCAACCTTTTCTTCCACACTAATTTTATTTCACTAGACATTAATTTTATACACCTTTTAGAAATAAATGTTCCCTATATAACTAAAATAAGTTTCATTATTGATGCACTAAATTAGTGTACTGCTTTTTCTTTTTTACGTTAAAGAACACATTTAATAGATTCTCGTTTTAATTAACTGTACATATATACGTTTGTACACATGAAATTATTCATTGAAATGCATTTAGTGTCTTATTGTAAAAGCACTAAAGACACAGGAAGTTAATTGGCAAATGTAGGTACCTTCATTTTAAGTTAAAAAATACGGCTGGACATTTC
>JABFOX010000247.1:0-18888 GCA_022817665.1 Axea sp. ZL-2020
AAAAAAACAGGGACACTTATATAGGGGCAAATCTAAGTCTATAATTTGGGTCTTATATTGAAACCCAAATGGAGTTATTTTTATATAAATGTTATGAGAATGCAATCAAATTAAGGTAATTCAATAATAAGCATATCATTATACTTTTAGGGCTTAATCAGAAACTTTTTTCGAATATACAAGAAGTTTAAAAGAGAATGTCGTAAGAAGAAACAAGTTTTTTATGGATTACACAATATGTAAAAATTAGATTATCACATCAAATACAATTATATGAATTATTCATAATATTTATTAAGTGTATAAGTTTCTTCTGCTGTTTTTCCCGACACTCGATGATTTATTATGAAAAAACTAGTTATAATTTACAGTTCAAAGTCAATATGATTCAATATTTTACGGGTTTATTTACAAGGGAATCAGAGTAGGCATTCTCGACTCCTTGACAGGCTCTAGTGAATGGTTACACTGTAGTTGAGAGTGTACGAAAGTGATGATTCTTTGTCAAGGCTGTAGCAAATGCTTATACTAGAAAAACGAGGGTAAAGGGATTCACTACAGTTCCAAGCGAATAGTTATGCTTAGACCCAAGTGGATGGTCACGTTTGACCAAGTGTGTCAGAGTTAGGTGTGTAATCTTTAGTTTAGGTGGAAGTGGAAGGAAACGAAGTTGCGACAAATTAATTTTGAAAATGACAAGAGCTTGAATCGTAAATTAAAATATTCAATCGAGAATAACTTTAGACTTCGGATACATATTAATTAATGTTTTGACGCGATTATGTTAATAAAATGTCCGAGTTTGTTGTATGATATCTACATTTGTTTATTTCCATTATCATTTACCGCCAAAGCTGTGTACTGAAAAACAGTACAAACAGAGTTATACAACTAATAATATAACCGGGGTCACTGCCATAACGATATAGTGAATTCCTCAACACCAAAACATATTAGAACAGGGTGAATACAAGACTTAGTCTAATTATCTTATGAGTCCTCAAAAGCAATTATTTTCTTCTGTCCCGTTTTTGTTGACTTTACACGTATGTTGTGATTCTAGAGGTATAGTTAACAAAAACACGAGGAAAACTTTACCAAATATATACTTAATTTTAACAGAAAACTTTAGCGTCTTTACAATCATCCACAGCACTGCAATTGAATTTTTCAATATTTCGGTTTAAAACGTCTTGTAGAGTATTTCATCTTCCACGAAATCAAAAAGAACCAATACGTCAAACTTTGACAAAAGTTATGAGTTTATAGAAAGGTCGCCATTTAAAAAAATTTAAGATGTTTTTGAATAATTGTACAAATATTTTGAATTTGGTTACATAAGAGATTAGGGAAAACCTCCGATATATATTCGACAACTGTACGAAAAATTAGTTTGAATATGGAACAATATTCTGCAAGATTTAATAAGGTTATGCGTACCTTCATTTAATGCGGAAGAAATCACAGCAGATTATCATACTGGAATCCGTCGCAATAGATCAATATTTACAATCAGATGGATCAAATATTTACAGTTAGACAACTTCTGAAGAAAAAATTGGAACATAGGGAAATGATACACCAGTTATTCGTAAATTAAAAAAAAAAGCGAATGATTCGGTTAAAAGACTGATAATGTACAATACCTTAGTATTAATAGACATCCCAAAAAAATTAGTTACGTTAATATAAATTTGCTGTAATGTAAAATTGGGTAGGATACGGGTAGGAAAGGACCCATTGGATATCTGTCAAAATCACGACGGATTAAAACAGGAGGAACCTCAATATTAATTAGTAATTTAGCTCTAAAATACGTGATGGGAATGATATTATGAAGTCAACAGAGAGTGATATAGATCTAGTAATAGATAAGGAAGGGTCATTAATAAAAAATACAGAAATTTTAATCAATGCAGTAATCGATGTAGAATTAAAAATCAATGAAGACAAAAATAAACATACGGTTAGGAGAAAAATATACTAGAAAAACTATAGAGTAAATATCAGGATTGGACGTAGCTAGTTTGATGTTTAAATCGGTTGAGGAATGTAAATATCAGGGTACAGTTGTTATGTAAAGTAATAAAACTAATATAGAAATTAAGAAAAAACTATATGTCGAGAATGCATCTTTTTACGCCATGAGCAATAACTTAAATCGCGTATTTTACGCACAAAATTTAAATTCGCATATGTAAAACCATTATACTACCGGTAGTATTATATGGGTACGTAACATGATCTCTTAAAAAGAATATGAATAAAATTAGCGTCTTTGATAATAAAGTGTTTATAAAAATGTTCCAGGCAAAGCAGAACGAAATTAATGGAAAATATACGAGTAGTCAAATCGTAAAGACTTCAATAGACAAGACATTTAGACGAAAAGAAATTACGAGATACAGGATACATAAAGGTATACTGAATAGTACAAGACCCTCAAATAGGGCAAGACGTAGATGGGAGGATAATATTAAATTCCATCTTGGAGATATCAGACACGGGATTATACCGTGGGCAGAGCTGACACAAAAATGAAACGAATGGCCTATTCGTGTTAATGAGATAATGAACTTTCAAGTTTCAAACGCTATATAAAAAATACCTTATTATAAACTCATGAAACTTTGTTAAAATTCAATGTAACAACTAAAAACAATGTAACAACAAATTATTTTACAGAGTTTGAAATACTCTATAAGACCTTATAAATAGAAATTTCGAAAATTTCGTTCACAATTTTATGGACGCTTCTAAATTTGCAAAAGTTGTTTGTTAAAAAAATGTTGGATTTCATGTGGCGATATATTTTTTTCATAGCCGAGGTAGCTCATTTTTGCGCACTGTATATACAAATGTAAAAATCTAAGCTCAACAAATTCTAATAGGAATGGAGTAGCGGAAACTACAGTTCGGAGATCTCGAAGAATTTTAATGTCAGGGTAGCGAGGTGATGCTCCTCGACGTTGTACTTAATAATTATTGTTTGAGGTCGTTTCCTGATGTCACTGATTGGGACTGCTTAATCACTCACTCCTGATCCTTTCGCAAAACAGTGACTTTAAAATTTATCAAACTATCGAATTCACACCGATACTGAATTCATTAGTTCTATCGACTACTGCGTCAGAAATTTAGAACTGTATTGTCAAGGTTAACACATTTCTGAGCCACTTAATTTGAGATACTCCATTTGAAACAGTTAAAACTTTTTTATTTTACCGCGCTTTCTTTTTACAACTCTGAATATTTTTTATTTAATTGAATTTAAATTGTAGTTCATAATATGAGGATGAGATTTGTGTGATATGGAACCAGTTTTAGATTTATAGTAATAATAATAAATAAGACGTAGTAATTATAAAAATAAGATGCTGGGACAATAGTTTTGGGCATTAGTCTATGGCCTATATAGGCCGCCATTTCTAGATCCTCGTTTACGTGATATAATAATAAATAATAATTATGGGAAGTGGGAAAATGATTGATGCTTGGCATTGGTCTAAAACGATGGCTGAGTTTTGCGAATTTTCCCTTGTTCCCATGTGACAAAGCTTTAAATACACGATGAGTTAAAATACGATATAATACAATATATACTGGACTCTCAAAGTATAATAATAAACATAAATATAAGTGAAACATTATTTTATTTCACTTACAACTTAAAACAAATATAGTTTGAATGTTATTATTTTTTAATCAAATAAGCTTTATACAATCAAGATATTATACAGAAGTTACACATCTTTAATAACTTATGATTAATATTTATACACACACTTCTAGAAAATGTAATAAAAAGAATGTGTGAACTATGACTTTGATGTCAAAATGACTGAATTTCCGATTCTCGGTAAATCGCATTTTCGCAGCTGATTTGCCCATGGAACATTTAAAGTGATTAATGCAGAAAATTTATTCTTAAACTTGAATAATTTATTTTTGACTAAATGGAATGACAAAAATAGGAAGATTTTACACATTATTCGTTACTTAAATTTGCATAAAAGGTCAATTTGTAACATGCATAACGCTGTTTTCAATTTTAGTACATACTTGTGAAAAGTTTTCATTATGTGGCATGCGTCTTCTAGAAAATGTAAAATTAATGCATATGTGACAAGTTACGAAGAGATACGACCAAGTTTCAAGAGCTTTAAGTTTACACGATTATATAGATCTTAGTAGATACATATGAATTTGTATTGCGCAAGCGTGACTTGAAAAACTTTATCCTCTGTTTCAACTTCCATGAGTAGTTTTTAAGCATAGGTAAATGGCTAGTAAAGTCTGAACATTTTTCCGTGACATTTATACTTATCTTTATCGTACTTTATTTATCGAAACAATTTTTATGGAACATTTTATAATAGTTTATACGAATTCTTCAATTGTACTTTGCAATAAAATAAATTTAAAAGTGAGCATGTGAAAATAAATAAAAATTGTTATAGATAATTGTAAATGAAATAGAGTAAAAAGGAATATCGTTTGAACATATTTTTTATTATAATAGCAGATATGTACTAGAGTGTGGTTATTCGATAAATATTTAAATTGCAAAAATATTACATAAAATTAAAATCTCACAAATATTATAATATAACTCAATCATCCTAAGTAGTTGTATTACTAAATATACAGCAAGGAAGCAGATAGGTGAGTTGTGGATTTTTATTATAACTAATCATTAAAAATTATTGACTAAAATTTACTTCAAATTAGTTGTGACGATGTGGCATTACTGGCCTAATTGTATTCTTTATGTTTGACACCTTTTTCTCTACCTACAGAAATAATTAAATGCGATAAAACGATACGAATCCGGGTAAGTGCGATGCACGTAAAAACGTTGGAGAAATAAAAGAATTAATATCGATTATTTAAAACGTGCAATTTGTTAATATTATAAAATATTACGTTTTCCTAAATGCAATTTTACTGAAAGAAAGAAAACCAAATTTGTTTTATGTACAAAAATAATATTTCAACAAATGTATTAAAGAATTGAAATATATTATAAAGAATACTGAAATCCTGAAACAATTTCAGTAACAAATGAAATCAAATTTCGAAATATAATTGTGATCATAAATATACTTCATATTTTTAAATTAAATTTAAAATACTAATTTTTAAATAATTGAATAATAGACATTCCAAACCTTTTTATATTTGTAAAGAAATCTAATCTGGACATAATAACGGTAAAATTAGAATTATTTTACCATACAAATAACAATATTTTAAATGTTACACATCTAATATTGAACTAAGGCAAATGAATTTTGATACCGAAAATCTCCAACTATTCTAAACTAAAAATATTTTCATAAAACAAGCAGTTGTTTTACTTACAATAAATAAATTTGACTTTTGCTTAATATTATTATAATCTCTTTGAACTTACCCGATTAAATCTACGTTTTAATAAAATTACAAGTCCTCTTAATATTTATTAAATATATATATTACGTAATAGAATATTTTATTCTTAAAATCAAATATATTTATACAATAAATAAGATATTATGAATTAAAACAACTGAACTCAAGATTCTTTTTGTAAAAATAATTCCACGAGGAACGTTTATGAGAAAATTTTGTTCAAGAGTTCAGTAAGCTTTTTTGCTCATTAATATCATCACATTTATGTTGCCGTTGCAAAGGAAGTTGTTGTTAAATGCCAAATTATCGCGTTCGTTTATCGTATATTGTATCGTTTACTTTCTTTCATATATGATTTTGCTTAAGTAACAGATTAAAGAACACATACAAAATTAGTGAGTGTGCAAGTTTAGCTGTACGCAATAGCTACATCCACCTGTGTCACTTACGTTCCATTCTTCAATGTAAATCTAGGTTTATGTCTTCATTGATTATATATTTTTGTATTAGTTATATTTAAATGTGTTCTAATTTAGTCCAGTCTATTTCCTTGTGCTATTTCTGACATAATTTGATAATCAACAGATAAAATTTTGCTTGAGATGTTTAAATTAATTCATTGATACGAAATAAATGTTTCACTACTTTAAGTTCAAATAACATTTAACTCTTAAATAAATAAATAAGTGGTTAAAAATATAATTTAATAGATTTAAAGTTTCTTTAGTATTTTGTCAAAAGTTTAAATTTGAGATATTCTATCTATTGATTTTAATTCGTTGGTCCACTCACATTTTCGTCTTTGTATGACGTAGATCGTGAACCATAAACCGTCAAATTCCGTCTTAGTTTTATGATTGTATAATCACGGTCCAAGACATAACAGGAGTCATAAGTTGAGATTTCTATACATTTCATATAGGAAATACAGAAAATACATGTATTTAAAAATGTAGACTTCTAACTTATATAATAAAGTAAAAATATGTAACTAGAATTATTTAAAAACATACAACTTTTATTGTATTAAAATCATATACTTACTTAATTTGGCTTCATTTAAAATAATATTTAATGCCTTCATTTAACTCCAAATTGAATTAATATAATTTATTGAATTGAAAATGGACTTTATTAATTGAATTAAAAATATAAATAACTACACAAATGTAATGCTATTTCTCTAGATGTACAAAATATATTCCGAAATTCTTTTTTAGACACATTTTACATAAATTCATACCGTGTAAAAGCTGTTACACCCAATATTTCACAGAGCGGGCAAGTTAGCACAAATTTCAATATAAAAATAACTGGCAGAACATGTGCCAATTTACACCATTATCCCTATGCTGATATATTGATCTGAATTCCTTACTCCACAGACTTCGCAAATCCATAAAATAGATTCATATATCATCGCAGAAGTGAAATTTTTACTTCATCACCAACCTGTTTACACTCGAGTTTTCATAACTGAAACAATTCCCCTTCAGTTTTATATTTTCTTTATTTATTATCGCTATTTATCTATGACATTTTATTTACATTTCTTGTAATCTATATTACTAAACTCGTACGATCGTATTTTATAATTTCCATCACTTGATTTTTATATATAAATAAAATGAAAATGAGCAACAGAGGAGATATTTTTCCACAAGGAGATTACTTTATACAAAAGCTGTTTATTTATTAATTTATCTTACGTTATCATAAAGAAATGAAATATATATTAATAAATACTACCTATGTTGGCGTAACATTTACTCATTCGTACAAACATATTAATTACTTATATTTTAATACATAACTCAGAGATTTTTTTAAACAGATAATTTTTATGTCATCGAATCTGCATCCAATATACAACTAGCTATCATCTTTTATAATAAACAATTTACAATTGTTCATTTTTCATACTTGTTCATTGTAAATTCAGGATTTTACAAGTTTAATTTTTAAAAAATACTTAAATTGTGTAGAATATTAATTATTGAAATTTTTATAATTAATAAATCTTTATATACTTCAAATTGGAAAATATACATTTTACAGTAAAAATAAAATAAAATCAACTAAAATTTCAGTTTAATTTATCATACAATAATAAAATTATATATATTCATTTGACATCTTCAGTATAATATACCAGAGCTGGACGATTGAAATAACCAAATTTAGCACATTTGTCGTAACCAAATTTAGGTTAGCCTAAAATTTCATTAGATGCAATAATTTTAAGGTTCAAATAAGATTCGTGTTTGGATTCTGAAGAATTCAACGGACCTGATTGCTATGATTTCAATCATATCATCCTATTTAAAATTGCACGTAAAAATAAAGAAGTATATAATTGAGTAAACTTGCATATCTACGAAATAGAACACTTCTATCAATCCAATATTGATCCAACCTACTACATGTGATCTGGCTCTTTACAGTTCAGTCTTCTTATAATTACTTATTATTTACTATTTTTACGACGAAAATTTATTTTTACAAATTAACTTTATGTTATTAAAAACTTATTATTATTCTATAATAAACAAATTAATAATTTAATACAGAAAAATACTTTTTACATATCTATTTATTTCAAAGCTTTATAACTGCAGACAATTTTGTTCAAAATAACACTTAATTAACTAGATATAATTTTATGTCGTGCAAACAAACAACCTTGAAAATTTAATTTAATCTATACATCATTGTTTTGTTAAATGTTATAAAATGGCATTAATAATTTTATATTATTTTAATTTTTAAGTATAAATTGCAATATAATAATTATAAATATAACAATGCAATGAAATCATGAAACCAGAACACACAACATGAATTTTTATATCAAGAAATAATAAAAATCGTTTATACAAATTTATAGTGTACCATAAAAGTGGAATTTCTCTTCTTTGCACATTTAACAAATGGATCTCATAATTCCTAATATTTATATTTTATCTTTTGAATTCATATTAACCAGTCATTCAAGAACCAATACTATTTGGAAAACTATTAATCAATACATATTGATTAATTTTAAATTGATAATAAATTTTTCGCATACCCGCTGATTATTAAAAGTATAGTGTGTAAGCTAAAATTATATTAGTTATTGGGAAACAAGAACTTTTAAATAGGTTAATGTTTTCAATTAAAGGTAAGTATCAGCTGAAGTAAAGCTGTAAACTAAACTAGTATAAAACTTCAATGTACAATGTTTCAACTGTAGAAACTGATTAAAACATTATTAGGAAATAAACTTTGTCTGAATATAAAAATACTTGTTCGAAGATTCTTCTACAGTATTTTTCATACTTAAGAGCATCAGCAGAATTATTAAATATATGAATTAGATTACATTAAAGTAACTTTTGTTATTACCACTTACAACTCTGAAGAACCACATTTTTAGTTAACATAACCATTATTACCTTCATAAAGTTATAAGTCAGATTAAATGTTGTCAACAAGATATAATTTGAGTAAAAAAATCCAATGGTGAGTTGACGCAATCAGGATAAGCACGTGCACAATCTTCACCACGTATTCCCAATTTTTCTGCATCCAGATATAATTTATCAACTTTAGAGTCATTTGCATTATTACCCTCAAATAAATCTTCCGAAGGTCTGTAACATTTATAATTATACTTTAAAAAATTAAACTTTTTCCTTCAAAAAATGCAATAATCCTAAAATAATATTATGTATATTACATTTTATATGAGTGAAATATTTATAAAAATATTATTTAAAAAAACATTGCGTTATATATATATTAATTTTTTTATACAATTTTTCTTTTGTTCAGATTTCAAATAGATATTCCAATAGAGATGAATCTGAAATTAAACTGTAAATTAAAAAATTACTTCCATTCTTTAACTAAACAATTCTACAACGTTTACGTAAAACTTTGCACCTTTTAAAACTAGATATCAACTATATTAAGTCATTCGTATTATTTTCTGAAGCAAACTTTTCAAAAGAATACGAATTGTTGTTTACCCAAAAATCGTAAAGCTGGTTTAATTTGACATTGGCTTCAAAAAATTGCGTAATTTATATTCCTTAGCCAACATATTTTTCAAGGAAGAACATCGTGTTTGTGTTCGGATTCAAAATTTAAATTACAAAAAATAAAACACATATTGCCATTCAGAAAAGTACGTTATCAAGTTACTTCATCCAAACCATGAAAAGTAATTGCAGAAGATTTATCCATTGCTTTTAATAAAATTTACTCTGCGCGTTTTCTTTAATACATATTCATTTTAAACACCAGAACTTTGAACAAATTATAAACTCCAGAGTTCATTATTTGATAATTTCAAACCAGATAATAATTAGTTTGACGATGCAACTTAAGTTGATGATAAATGAATGCAAAATTCCAAGTAGAACAAAAGCCAATATCGACTTGAACACCATTCATAGCAGATTTACTTACGTAAAAAGTAAATAGATTATCTCCGCCACTACATCTAGATCACTTCTATCCAATGGAGTTACCGCAAGTTCACAAATTGTCCTTAAAAGGCACTCTCTGCCTCTTTGCCAGCCATGTCTACAATGTAAATATTAAATGTTGCTTTTCACCCTTTTGCACGACACGAATTGAATTTTTTTTTTATTAAAGTTTATATATATATACATATATTCACACATATAACATGCATACAGTAAAAATTGTAGTTAAAAATATAACCGAATACAGATCCAATGATCAGCACTATCGAAATAAAATGTAATAAGAGCCATATTAGTGTTCACTTTAAAACACTCCAATTTACTCTAATATTTATAAGTTAATTTTCATATTATTTGATACAGAAAACCCAATATATATTTTTTTCTAAAACATTTACATTTAAAATGCACACGAGTGTTTCCTGTGCTTATGAAATGATTTTATTTTAATGTTCATGAAAAAAATATGTATGCTTTAAGTTTAAACATCATTATAGCAACACTTATTTTTACAGCATGATACAAATCGGTTTAATATTGAAAGAACTTTCCTTATTCTTTTTTTTTCATAATTATCGGTTGATCGATATTTATTTTTAAAATTTGTTTTTGTTAATCAAAAGAATATAACATTTGTTTATTCTTTCATTTGTTGTTATTTTCTAAACAGAAACATATTTTTACGTTTCGTCAGTAGGAACTTTAATAAAGTAATATTGTTCAACAATTAAGTATGCTTCATAGTTGATCAAAACACTTCTCAATGTCAAGTTTGTACTCAGACTTGCCGCTAACGTAATGGCCTTGCGTTCCAATTAATTTACGCTCAAATTACCACCTCCTTCCTTTGATCCTATGTATGCTTGGGGTGCTACACAATATATATCTTTACTCCACAACACTGTTGATCTATATTTACAGCGCAATTTCGAACACACTCGGTTATTTTTAATCGCCTGTATCAAGTACTTAAGTGGAACATTAATCCTTTTGAATTTTTCAAAATGTTTCGCAATACTGCTGAAAATATATATTGGAGAACATAGTTCGCAACAAAATGAAATGTATAAATTATTTGAAGAGGCTCCAGTAAATTAAAGTACATAAAACTTTATTTCATTTACTCCTAAAATGTCAAAGTAAAATTACTTTCACGAAAAAGTTAATATGTATATGTACAATATGTATCAATACGTTTTTTAGATTTACAAAACCTAAATATAAGATAGTAAGCAAAATATTTATCAATTCAACACGATATTTAAGCATAAATTAACGTCTGTTCAATATTTACTAAATTATAAATTAACAAATGTACAAAACAATATTAGATAGCATTTATAAAATTATTTCATAAATTTAAAGTATTCTTTATACGACATATGTATTGGATTTTTCACAAAATTGGTACTTAGGAAGAATAATTTATGTTAATATTGTTTTAAATTAAAGTGATACTGGATTTACTTGCAATTTTTTATTAAGCGATAATGCTATTGTTCAAGATCCTTCCTTCAATCCTTCTGATTGTGGTTCTTTGCTATTAAAAACTATTTGCAAATAAAATCATATTTATTATTCTTTAACTTGATTTATTTTATGTATAATATTTTGCAAAAAGTTTCGAAAAATATACAAATATTTTTGCTAAATATTTCTTATTTTAATAAAAAAAATGTATATATTTGATCACTCCTTTTTACGAAATAATCACTGCAATCAGAAACATTAATCAGAAATGATTCGTAAACACTCAGGTCTATTTTCAGTAAATCTCTCTGTTGATAATCATCACACATTTATATGTATGTCGTAACTCAATTGGTGATTCGTTAACATTGATCGTATTTATAATCTATTAAACTTTCTATTTTCATTTCAAATTATTTTGAAAAGGTCTGTTGTATGAAATTTCATTCGCACGATGCATATCGTGCTAAAATCAAACTAATTTTATAATACAGAACAGATCACTTGTGAAAATGTTGCAATGAAAATGTGTAAATTGATATTTGTTCATTTCAAAAAATACTTGCAAATATTTGCCATTAATTAGGTCTGAAATAATTTAATGAAAAATAGGTGTAAAATATAAAACTACAGTACAAAATGGCAAAAATTCTATACACATTTATTTGTTAGCTTATCAATCTATTGGACGAATGAGTAGATTTCGTGTTTTTTAACACTAGAAAATGTTTAAGAAAAACAAAATCTATACATATATATTTGTGTTAAATTTAACGCTACCATTATTTAGTAATAAATAAAGTACAGTGGAAATGCAGCATTTGTCATATGTAACATAAAATAAGTATTTAAATTACATTGTAATTCCAATTAATTTTAAACAATAATTATATTATGGATATATTGTACAATTATATATTCAAGAGTGTATAGATGAATAGGTAGATTATTTTTGTTTGTATTGCTGTTATATAGACATATTATATAGAAGATGTGATTATCATATTTTAACGTATACAACACATTGTATTTTATTTCCATTAAATATAAAATTTTTATTCAATAATATACCAGTTAATTTAGTATAAACATTTATATAAAAAAATTATACAAAACTACATGAATTCTACCATAAAAAAATTATTCACTATGAAAAATGACATAACTATTATAAAAAGTTTCACTAGACTATCGAAAATTATCCACTATAAAAAATGCTAAGATACGGCATGTTTGCCTATCGTTTTCAATACAGTTCGAGATCGAGAAAATACTTCCGCATTATTAAAATACCTTTCCTGTTTCTTTAATGTATGGTATGTTTGCCTATCATTTTTTGGTAATCATCAATATCAACATGATGCTTCTTGCATTATTACACGACTCATTAAAATAATATGAAAACACCTTTTTCTAATTTTCGGAAAACAAAATATATTTAGTTACACATAAAACCTTTTTAGTGAAACTAATAAAATACACTTTTTCTCGACTTTGACCTTTGTCACCGAAACCATAAAAACTTACACATCCAAATCTTCTAACTTAGAAGCAACTTTGGACTTTCCGTTTCATTGAAGTTGGTAGGGAAAACCATTTAAATATTCCCGAAAAATCAATCTCGAGAAAATTCTGAGTTCATTAGTAGCAGTAATAGTAGTTAGTGTAAAAACAGTAATCCGTCGTTTAGTGTAACTCAGTAAAATTTTACATTGCTGTAATTTTGCAAATATATATATTATAATATAAAATCAATTGTTTTGACTTTCTTCTGAAAATTAGTGCCGCGTTAAGTGCCTCTTAACTACCTGAACGACGCCCGTCTTCTAGAAATGTAAGTCTTTTATCTATGATTCTGAATTATGGCGATCAAAGTCATGGTCCAGATAAAATATGTTACGGCTTGAATGAGAGTGATTATTGTCAATCACCGTAGACTCGGAACGTAACGAAAAATTACTTATGAAAATTGTAGGAAAGAAATGTTTAAGATAATTTAATATCGCTTTACCATTCTTCTATCGATGCTTTTACAAGATAACAATTCTTTCTTCTGCATCTAATATTAATGAATTTTTCAATAAGTTTTGTCCTCAAATAAAATTTATAATAGGAAGGGAAAACGAAAACCACTAAATTCGTTTTCTAAATGTCAGGATACATAAAAATGCATGACTCAGCTGCATACTGAATTTCTACTTTCATTGTAACTTTACCAAAACAGTGCTGTGGTATAAAATTTAATTGAGAAACATTACCTTTTTCGAATAAAAATGCTTTAATAATAATAATGATATAACTTAACTGAAAAATAAAAATAACCACAAATGTCCAAACTAACTTACGAACAAATACATTGCGCTAAGAATTAATCACAAAAATGGAAAAATATGTGAAGGGGCAAAAAAGAGTTGATTAAAAAATAATATATAATTGTATGAAGCATTGCATAATAACAGATTTAAAATTGGGTTAAAAATTCAATAAATGAAATTCGAGTAATATAGATTATTTATATTAGTTATTTTGTAATCTGTTAAATCATTAAATTTTTTACTATAATTACCTAACTTAAGTGTGTTAAATTTATAAGTATATACTATTCACAAAAGTAAAACTTTAAATTATTTTTTTTCCCGTAGTTATTTCAAAATTTATTTATATATTACCTATTATTTATCATGTGCAATATGTCATGTAAAGTAAATGAACTACTAATATTTTTAAAATAAATTAATAGTAAATGGACTAACATGAATCATATTTAAATGATTTTTAAACATGTATATTAATTTATTATTTTTATTAATATAATAAAATAAAAAGCATCATAAATATAATTATTTTTTAGGAAGGTAAAAATATTGGGCTAATCTATATTTTTATCTATTAATTTATTTAAATGAAATACATAATTTAACTAATCTTATTTCGCAATCTACTGTTTTCATTCGTTTTTAGTACAAATTTACGATTTTAATTCATGGTTTTTAATAAACAATTTATAAAATCAAATTTTACAAAAGTAGCAAGTAAATATACTTTTAATATTACTTTTATTTCATACCTCATCATGAGTAAAATCGTTTACATTATACTTGAAAGAAAAATAATTTATTATATTTAATTTTCTTACTTTATAACTACGTAATTATTAGTAGTAATTAAATAATTAAATTAGTTTTTAGCATATTAACCATGTATGAGATAATTAAATAATATTAACTTCCAAAATATTTCAGTTGAATCTTTTGTCTAAATATTAAGAAATTAAAGTTGTCAAGTAAAATGACATTTCTCTAATTTTTTTTACCATTTCTAATTTAATAAATAATTAAACTAACGTCTAATATATTACTTCAACATATTTATTTTCTATTGCAATCACTTACAAATGCATTAAAAATAAGATATTTTATTTAGAATAAATAATATTTCTCTTGTATTTTTATAATAAAATTTTTATACCGGTAATATTTTGTAATACATTTTATATTAAATAAATTATCTTCCAATTCATGAGAATTTGTAATAAATAAATAATACTTCGATTATCACTAACGGAATATTATATTAATTAATTCTTAAATATTTTACATTACATATTATATAAAATATATAATATAGGTTTTATATTTAATAATCAAATTGGAAATAGTTAAAAACGGTAATTTTAAAGTATTACAGGAAGAAATCTTACAAATAAATGAGTTTTACCATATGTTCCAACAACTAATTTATTTTCGTATTTATTTAACGCCAGGTGCTTTCATTCATTTTCATTTACTATGTTTCATATAACATGAATATTTGAATTAAATTTAACGCAATAAAAAATATTTCATCGAATTATAATAAATTAACTGACGTTACCTTTAAATAGTTATGCTAACAAATATGCGTTGTCGTAGTAAATAATTTCATAATTACAAGATCAACAATTTTCTATCTCTCTTATGTTAAGTATGTTGAAAAGAGTTGTATATTAGTGTGATTAATCTAAAATATATTGATATTTATACCATTACTTGATAGATTTCTTTAGTGGTATTGGAACAAAAGTAATTCACGTGGTTAATTTGACTTTTGTGTTCGTTCCGCATAAAGATATCGTTATCTTAGCATCATTCATTCTTATTTTCATGATGATTTTATGTTGGGTAAATTTTTTTAATGATTTAAGCTAATATGAAATCTCATTTTATTCTCAATAAATTAAGTAATTATTACCTTCATTTAATTAAAGATGATTTCTAAGTTTTAAAATTAATTTATTATCCATTATAAAAACGTCTACGAAAAAGTTTTCGTTCTTCAGGTAAAAGTATGTAATTTTTTATTATTTACTTAATTTGTACATATGTAAATTAACGTATGAACAAACCATTATATCATCAATTTTTTAATTGATCATATGTAATCATCATTATATGGTCTAATATTACTGGCATCGTGCTGCTGTTCTATTTCATACATATATCGTACACGTGACCGTAGCCACTAGAGGCTACCAAGAGCCTTTCCCACAAGGGGACCGCATACAGTTCTTCGGCAATTATGGGCAATTACCCCCCCTCCCCACACACATTACCGTGTACAGAAAATCATGAATATATCGTGAACCGTTCAAGATATTTGCAATTGTTTCAAATTTGTAATTACAGATGAAAACTATCGGTTTCATGTATAAATAACTCCTATTATGAGGAGACGTATTCATCCCGGATGCTGCGTATCCTGGACCAAAAATCGCAATTATTGCGAAAACAGTTAATTTCAAATTCTTTTCTATTCGAAAGCATCGCTGAAAAGTCCATGGACTTCACGTATTAAAATTATATGTTTTTACCATGATTCTAACGTAATCATTTTACTTCTCAATTAAAATTGTTCTTGATGGAGTCACGTGGAATTTTTTGAGTAAGTCCCATACAAAATAATTATTTCTCGCACCTCAGTCGCTATACATCAGAGATTTGGTGACATTGCACTTCGCCATTCAGGGACCACTGCGATCAGAACCGCATTAACATACCATAGCAATTATCCACCATAGAAAGAATTGGGGTGGGATATTAACCCCACGCAACGAATAACATTCAATATCTCTATTTTCTTTGTTTTATAGTTTCTAACGATCCAAATAATGAATAGTTGATGTCAGTTATATTAAATGATTCATACGTATGCGAACCAAGAAAATAGAACTCAACTATGTACCGTCAGTTGAAGAATGAACACTTTTCATTTGATAACTTAATAATTAATTGCGAATTATTTTAATTGTAATGTATCATTACTGCACAGATAACAGTGAAAAGTATTTCGGACAAAATAAAATAGATGAATTTTTACTCCATCAAAATTTGCATTATATGTAATTGTGATCGTATCCGTATCGCAGAAACTAACACTTCACATAAGTCAATTTTTGCAGTTTTGATTTGCATTATACTTATTGGTGTTAGATTATTTAATTTAATAAGGTAACAAAGTATTTTAAAATAAAAAGTTTCCATCCTCAGTTTAGAACCAGTTTTATTTCATGCTTCACTTTTCAATATTTACAACTCAAAACTTAATTGCTGAAAACAAAGTTCCCTTAATAAAATTTATAACACTACAAAATTAATGGTTAATTCTTTTTCATAAACATAACACAAAAGTTAATCATTTTCAATAATAAGTTATAAAAATGGTTTTTTCCATATTGCAAAAAAACGTTAATTTTTTTACAAAACGAAAGAAATATTTTCTACGATAACCATTTACTTTTGGTAAACAGTCTAATAATAAAATATAGAATACGTGTTATTTGTTCTATTAAACAACTCTGCAAAGGCAATTATTGTATTAAAGAGTTAAAAAATACATTTTATACACAAAAATAGCCAAATTATATTTTCAGTTACTTGTATTACGGTTTTCTTTATAGGATTCAAATCATTTAGTATATATATATATATATATATATATATAATATAGCCCCTCCTCCCAGATTAAAAGCTTTTATTCGAAACGTTTTTTTGATTTGATGCGTAGTTCTCGAGATATTTCGTTGTCTCAAGATAAAAAATTCACTCAATGTAAATTTGAGTATTTTTGCAATTCGTAAATCAAATTAAAATAATGTATATTTTAATATTATTGTAATTGTAATAAATATATTTTAATATTAATGTTTTTTTATATTAATTGCATGGCAATATTTTAATACGTGTATTCAGCTTTAAGAAGTATAATTATTTTCACGTAGATAAAATTATTGTATAATGATTATATAAATTAATCATTGAATTATTTTCTGTTTCCTTATTTACTTGTTTAATTTCTCTTCCATAAAGATATATCTAATGCACGATTCAGAAACAGATCTACAAAATATTATTCAGTATATAAGTTAAATTATATTTATTGTGCATAATCGTATAATATAAATAATAATTCCTATTAAGTTTTCACAAAAATCTTGCTTAAATATGGTATCGTTAGTTAATATTCAAATGAATACCATTAATATATAATTATTTTTAATGTTTTACGTACAGGTGTTTTTAAACATTAGTAAAGGAATACATTAAGAATATATCTGATCCAATGTGAAAGTTTCTTGTAATCTTGATGTAAATTAAACTAAATTTAACAACTTGAGTATTACTAAATATTTTTAAATATCAATTTTAATTGTCCTTTAAAATCTGTATTATATCTATTATGCATAATCGTCTTTTGGAATTTTATTAAACGTTAAATTTATTAACACTAACTGTATATTATGTAGTTTTTTTTATTTAAATTTAAATAACTGTCCATAACTTGTTATGCATTAAAATAAGACAAAAGTGTTAAATATACTACTGACTATGTTTTTGTTAATTATGAAGAAATTACTGTGAATGAAACTTTATTACATTACAGTAAAATTTGTTTAAAAAGTTTTTTAACGTATGTTATCATTTTTATAAAGTAATACCATAATCTTTTAATAATCATCTTATAATATCTAATTAAAGAAATAATAAATCAATTTGAAGAATATTATGACTTTTTACACAATTAGATTCGAATTTTAGAAACGTGTAAATACGATGAAAATAAGCAGCTTACTCGTCAAATGTATGTTCCAGCGATTTATATAAATCTTGTAAATGAAGTTCTCGAATTCTTCTAGCAGATATAACCGTCGGGTTCAATTGTGAAAAATTCCACGGTAACACATAATTGAATTGGAAACCTGATGAAAATACAACGCCCCCTCGTTCATTCATCTCGACTGGCACTGAAACTCCAATAGTAACCTACAAACATAAATTTTATGAAAAAAATCCTACAAAATGATTCATATGAAGTATAAATAAAAATTATGAGACACATTTGCATCTAGTTAAGAATATGTAAGGTATATTATAATATGAAATAAACAATACAAAAAGTTCAATCTAACATAATTTATAAGTCTCTACAGTACAAACAAATGAATGAATCAGCTAAAGATGCGGAATAAAGTAATTTTCTTTGAGTTTTCTGTCCTTGATTATGCTATAGTCAT
>JABFOX010000248.1:0-18887 GCA_022817665.1 Axea sp. ZL-2020
GACCAAAAACGGCAGTGATTTTTTGGTAAAAAACAAAACCGTTATGTTGCCTTAAACACCATATTTGCAGGACATGGCTTCTTGGGCCTTCTTTCTATTAGCGAGGCTGAAGAAAACCATGAAAGGACGACGTTTCACCACCATTGATGAGGTGAAAACAGAATTGGTGAAGGAACTCAAGGGCATACTGAAAACCGAGTTCCAGAAATGCTTCCACGATTTGGAAAAGCACTGGCACAAGTGGAAAAATTACTTTGAAGGGAACAGAGATGATGTCGATGAATAAATAAAAATTTTTCAAGGAAACCGAATATTCCCGTTATTTTTTTGTCAAATCTCGTAAATCGACGAGAATAGTTTCAAAATTGTTTAGTTTTTAGTGCAATATAAAAAGTTTTTGTTTTTACAACAAACAGAATAAGCTTTTTATGAATAGCAAGATAAATGGGGTATGGGTTTTTTTTTCAATTGCAATTCCTATTAAGATTATTACCATGTTTATATTCAACAAACAAAACGTTATCTGAAAAGCGTATTTGAAAACACAAATATATTATCAATTTAGAACATAGTAATTATATTTCATTAATTAGAAGCAGCATCAATAATAATTATAGAATAATTTGTTATGAAATTAAAATAATTGGTCGGAAATGAAATTATAAAGAAGGAATTAACAAAAACACAATTAATATTGTTAAAAGAGAAATGAATACACGAAATGCTATTAATATTTTAAGTCGGTTTTATTATGGCCTAAATTGATATTAATTTTTACATATTTATTTATATTACGTCTTTCATTATTTATAAATACAATTTATTGTAGTTTTGCTCTCCACATATATTTATATGTACATTATAACACGTACGGTTGACACTGGAACTCTAAAATAAATATTTTAATTAATTTCAATTAATATGTTATTAAATTGTTTAGTTAATATTTTATAAATTAATGATTGCTGTCGCTAATTCATTGTGTAGTCATTCATTTTAATGCATGCATTTTATTTATTTTTATTTATTAATTCATCAGTAAAAGATAACTTGATACACAAAAATAGGTATGACATCAAATCAATATTTTTAATAATTTGAGAACTAAATATATGTAAACCAATGTAGCAGATTGCGTTTTAATGCATAGACTTGAAAAGGACTTATCAAAAATAGTCGAAATTTTGCCTCTACAATAATTGGGTTGAAAATGAATGTTGAAATGAAACTCCAACAGTGTATTGAGTTTTACTAAATTTTTTCGTTGATTGATTCGTAATAGTTAGTAGTTTTTATTACAATTTTTATTATTATTAAACGAAAATTATTCGTCAAAAATAAAGCGATTCCTTTAATACATTCAAAATCTGTGTTAATGTGTATGTAAAGAACTCTATTGAATTGTTTGGAATATAAGTTAAATTTTGCAAAATATGTTAGTGGATAATTTATTCAGTAGCAATGTTAATTATAAGTACAATAGTTGAATTTTATTACACTTTCGCGTAAAAAACCGAAAATATATTATAACAATTAATTAGAAATATGAATAATGAAAACAATGAAAATAATAACAGATAAATAACGTACAAAAGTTTAAATAATATACATTGAAAATTTTGATCAACTTATAAAAATATATTCAAGTTCAAATATTCATATACATATACTTATTCACCGATGTCAAACTTTAAAATTATAACGTTTATTGTCAATATAAATATAAATTGTTATAATACATTTCGTAATCTTGTACATCCATTTATATATATGACCACAGTGAATAACTATGAGAACAAATTGACAAAAATTTTCAATACTATTACACAGCATAATTTATAACTATAAACTTCAAAAGGGATATGCACAATCTAGAAAAATGATGTAAATTAAAAGTAGTCATTATTAATAAAAAAATATTTATGGTTGGTTTCTAATGGCCAACAACAGAGTAAAAAGAATTATTAAAATAAGGGAATCTATTGGGCAACATAAACTCATAAATTACTCGTGTAAACGTGTACATATTACCAAACAAAGAGGTGCAAATTAAGGTATAAATGTTTCTCGATTCACCACGACTATATGATATGATTTTCAGCAGCGATATCAAATACGAAACTTAACGAAAGAATGTCTGTACCACGCTTGCATTACTTGCTTTTCATGGGCTTAACAATGTATGAAAAATTAGTGTACTTCGTTTCGTACGTTCACAATAATTTTTTTTTTGTATAACGACATGCACTTTTATCAAATGACAACATTTGCATTTAAAATATTCATTTTCAATGTAATATTTATTCGAATTATACCGTCAAAGAAAATTCTGTAAATATAATAATTTATAATATGCTTCTGTTTATCTTCTGAATTTGCTATGTAATAGAGTGGATATTACTAAATATTTGTATTCGTGTATATATCTACACTGAAAATTATAAAAATTAAAAATTTAAAAAACATTGAAAATAATAAAAAAAATTAAATATTTTGGTAAATTTTGATGTAGTTGTATTCAACGTTAGTACGTGTGCCAATATTCTAAAAATTAATATTTGTTTATTTCAAAAAATATTTATAATAGAAATTGTAATAAAAATATTCTCACATCTACTAAACTTTTCAATTGTTCTGTGTCATATTTTATAAAATAGTAAAAAAACTTATTCGTTCGTATAATTTAATTATTATTAACTTACTTGTATAATTTCATTCGTTTCTTTTTTATAAATTTTTAAATTAATATATTTTTAATAAGAAAAGCTTGATTAGCTCATTTTTGTTTACAAAAATCACGTTTTATTAAAATATTATAATATATAATATTATTTATTAAAAAATATATATATTCTTTAATATCAACGCAAGGAAAAGGTTCATTTTACATTAGATTTTAACTCTTGAAAATATAAAATTGCATAAAATAACAAGAATGTTAAACGAATTAAATTTATTATAAACAAGCGATATGTTCTCATCCTTAATCGATAAGAAATATTAAATTAAAACAAAATACATTACAATGGATTATTTGAAAAAATATCGAAATAAACTATTTTAAGATTATTTTGGAATTTACAATTGAATTCAACATTCTCTCAATAGCAAAGTGGCATTTCATTATAACGACCAATCTAAAGTTACGAGTAATATTGTTTTTAAAATAATATGGATAAATATTACGAAATCACAAGTATTTTATGCATTTGTGAACATACCAACCAACACCTAATAGTATGGTAATTCACGCATATGGTGGTAAGTTATAAAATAATTTATTAAAATAGATTATCTTTATATTTATGAATTACCAAGCCATGCGGTATTGGTTGGTAAATTCACAAGTATGGAAAATGTATTTGTTTCGTGTAATTTTATCTTCGACGTAAACCTACATTGCAAATAAATGCTATTTTGTTGAAAACAAAATGAGTATATCCTACATGATTTGTAGGTATTCCCATATCAGTTGCTTCTTAAGCATCAGTATGCTGAATTGTCTAAATCACTGATCATTTTAGTTTTACCAATAAAAACATGAATGCTGAAGAACGAAACACCTTTCTTGGTAAAAACCACAATTTTGTACAATTTTTGTAAACTTATAAAATTGGTCGGTAAAATGACATAGAGTCATACAAAAGAGTGCGGATCTACATTCAACTGCACGCTGAATCAATGTTTCTAAGTATCAGATAAGAAGTATTAGCATATGAATATTATAACGAAGGATTAGCAATACAATTTGATAATTGAATTATAAAGTTCTCATTCTCTTGAAATTAAAAAGAACGATGATTTTTCACTGGATGTTTAGTAAGCATTAAGTGTTGTTTCGTTGATAAGTTCTCCTTTTCTTTCAGTACTATCAGATTTCAAAAATCGTGAGTGTAGAGTATATCTCGAAGATTCAGTCTCATCGTGTTTGATGACTCGTCGTTAAATGGAATTATTTAATATACAAAACAATTCTTAGAGCATGATCACGTATCCGTGGAGTCTTAACCATGGCTCGATTCCTGAACAATTTTGCTATAACCAGCAATATAAATATCATCATATGTACAAAGCTTGGAGTGATTACAGAGAACGTATTCTTATCGAACAAAAATCGGTCCACGCAACATCCCAATTGGATTGCTATTCTTTCTGATCGTTAACCTTTCTCGTAGCATATAAACTACGAGATGAGGAAAAAGATCGGGCGAATCATGCTGGGGGATCCAACGCGCCTTTCAGTAAGCACCTGAGCGTATAAACGAAGCCTCGACTAACGAGCGAAAGAAGGATAGGATTAGGCTGTTCGCGGTAATAAGCCGAGAAGAAGACAGAGGCTTGAAAGGAACGAGCACGTGCAACGGAGACGCAACGTCTCCTAAAGTAGATTCGTGCCGAGAGAGCGAACCGTCGCTATATAATGACGTGCGAGCGGGACTTGTGAGCGACGAACAAGGACGCACGCAGTCCTGCACGAAGAAGACAACGAAGAGAGGCAAAACGAGGAGGAAGAGAGAACTTGGAAAAAAGGAAAAAGGAGATGAGAGCAAGAACCGAAGAGGGTGGGGTGGGCCGCGGGGGCACAGCGCCGAGTGTCGGCACCTCGCCGCCAGAGCGGACCACACACGTCGACCAGGGGTTCTCAACTTGCCGTCGAGTTGCGATTCACCGATGCTTTGCTGTGCAGAGGACGCGGTCACTGTAATTAACTCAGGGGATGCAAAAGTGTTCACGGTGTGTTTTCTATCAGAAGAGAATTTTCGATGTTAATAGGGAATCAAAACTCTATTGATTGATATGCGTTTGTTCCATGTACACAAAATTCAATAAATTTAACACTGGAACTGAGACGTTCAAGATTTGTGATTCGTGAAACTTCACTTTTAATGTGAGTTTATGTGATTATTCACAGTGATTAATGAGCGTTAGATAAAACATATCGATTTTATTGGTATTGTAATAAATTTACTAATGTGAGGCTTAAAAAAAATTATCTAAAAGATGACGAATTTATCGCACGGCCTTGCAGAATAAATCAAGTAAGCCATATAAGTAGTGTATTTACAATTTTAATATAATGCGTTATGATTATTTCAAGTTATATGTATCATTTTTGACAATTTAAATTTCTCCGTTGGTAAAATGATGTTAAAATTTTACTAAGTAAAAATGTTGTTTAGTAACTATAATGTATGTCGTGTTTCCATTTATAATCGAAATTAATTACCATATGTTACAGGTACAGTTTAAAAATCTGAAGAAAAGACGAAACCAGAAAGAAAATTGAACAAACCATATAGTTATATTTTAGTGTTTATTTATTTATTTTTTTTTCATAATTTTTTAAGCTTTTTAAATTTTAAAATCATTTTTTCAACATTTTAACAATAAATTTGGATAAGATTTTTCATACAGCACTTATTTGTGATGTATTATTAACGTGTATGTATATCTTACATTTAAATAATTTGACTATAAAATAAGTTATTTTGTAGCAGAATAGTTTAAATGATAACAATACACCATAAATCACAATAAACTTATTTTAATCGTTGACGCTATTCGTTAGAAAATAATTTATTTCTTTATTATTATTCACTTTCTCATTTATGTGTGGTTATAAACAAACAAGTTTCAAATAATCACGTATAACATAACATATCATTAAAATTCTTACTTTGAGGATGATTTTGATCAATTATTGAAAATAACTAATCAATTACTTAAGTAATTATTATATTTCCAATAACATTTTTTATTATTTGTACACATTAATATAAAAGTATGTTAGTATTGTATCAGTACAATTTATAATTGTCAAATTGTACATATATTTATTATGCACATTTGTATTGTGTAAGAAAATGAGCATGACGATCTATTCTCCAAGTCATGTGGCAAAGATTATGATAGTGATCGGTTATAATAATTAATTCCGAATTTTTACTACCCATTTTTCAGTTCTCGGCTATGCTCATGTCTCACCGATGCCAAAATATTTTCCAGATTGTTTTTATGTTTATGTTATAAAAATTATTTAGATAAAAAACTTTTCATACCTGAAAAAGATTGATTTTTAAACACATTTTTATGATTATATATTATGATAATATATTCAATAATTCTGGCCGTGTAGGCAGTAAGTGAATATTAACATTTAATAACTGAATTTGTACTGATTAAATTTGCATGCTACATTTACTATAAATTGATTTAATACACATAATATTCGTGCTATTTAAATATAAATATAAATTTAAATAAATTAATTATTTTTAAATATTTTCTATTTATATATATTTTATACTGCCAATATGTACAAAATAAACATAATAGAGATGTAATAACATATTTTATGGAATGCGAACTATATTGAACTGATTCTTATTTTTATCTTGTAACTAGAACAAAAATTATATTTAATTTCTACTGTATATTATTAAAATTAATTTAGTTATTCTCATAGTTACAATAAAACAATCAAGAATCAGCTCAATAAAAAAAAAGCATAGCACTTTTTAACACAATTTTTCTTTACTTGTTAAAGTTAAAGAAATGAACCGATTCTGGTCCTGTATTAACAAAGAAACATTAATGTTTCTTCTGTTATAGAGTTTTCTTTTAAGAATATATTTCTAAAATATACAAACAAATAAGTTTGAGTAATCATTTTTTAAAATACATTAGTCTTAATTTACGTTGTTTTAGTATATAATTCAACATTGCAAAAGAGGTTTAGATCAAGGATTAAATATCAAATGTAATATTACGTGAATATTGCTGTAATTCTTATATTATTTTTTCGCAAATTTTAAATCAGTAATGGAAATTGTCAATATTCGAATAGTTGAGAACTTGTAGTATACCGATATTACCCTTTAATCAATATTTCAGTTATGTTATTTGATTAGAAAGTAAATATTCTAGCACAGATAGGAACTAAAATCTACATATTTTAATTCATTCTATGCATTAAGGTGCAACATAATTAAGATAGAACATATATTAAAATAACAAAGAAAAATATTTAAAATTTGGTGTACATATCTCGTCTTAATATTATAAATATTGCACTTAGTCCTTTTTTATATTAATTTAATACATTTTTATATTCAGTAATTTGGATTCTAATTCACAAAAGTATTATAATTTTCACACAGTTTTTTTTTTCTATGTACAATGAGTAGTGGTGGTTAGAATTAACACTAGTTTAATACTAGGCCGATTGTAATTTTTCTAGTAATTATGCCTTAATCTATAAAATAATTGTAAACATATTTTTACATTTTACTTATTTTAAAATTATTTAATTTGAAATAAATTTATTTTAACACAAATTTGTTTATTTTGTTAATAGAATTAAGATAACGTAGTATTTTATTTATTAATGAGCATTTATTATTGATTTATGCATGTGTTTGAAACTGTAATTTTATAATATTTGATAAACATCAGTAACGCCTTAACGCAAGTTAGATTATAAAACTTATTGTATTAAATTAAATTAAATTAATTTCTCATATTAAATTAAAATGAATTAAAAAAATTATTGAAAATTACATACTTCAGCATCACATTAGATAAACGAATTACTTTTATTCGTTTAATATTTAAACTGAGTAATAAAATTTAATCATATTTTGATGAATTAAGTGAAATTTTGCTTAGCATGATATTATCTGTTTTGTTTCCAATTATGTTTAAAGTAAGCTGTTTGTTTGAAAGATGTAAGCGTCATACATCACATATTGAGTTCCACCGTTATGTATTTAGTAATTCATTTCTCTAAAATTTCATTAAAAATTCAAAAATTAGTATGTGTAATTAATTCTTTGTATTTTTCTGAGTGAATTAATATAATAATTAATGGTTATGTACTTAATTTTTATTTAATTATATAAATAAAAATATATAATAATAATTATAAAAGTTAATATTTATAAATAATTATATACCGCGAAAAAAGTATTTATTGATCTGTACAATATAGAACATAATTCTTAATATCATATAAATAATAAACAACATATTGTATAATATAATAAATAAATAATTGTTTCATTTGTCCATAGTAGAAAAACCTGCCATTTCTTTATGTTAATAAAAATAATTAATATTATATGTATTTTTAGGCACTTTATTTTGAAACTTATTTAAAATACTTAAAAGATGACATTTTGTAGTATTAAATAACTCGTATGTAAAATATGCATGAATTTGAATAATTTTGTAATTGTATGTACCTTAGTAAGAAAGTAATATAGTTTAGAAAAATACTATACTTAAAACTTTTTTCACATTTTTTACGTTTTTTCAAAGATCTAATTTTTTGTTTAGTTTAGTTTTGTTTTGTTTAAAGGTGTTTCGACCAATAAAAATAAAGTTGTTTTGATAATAATTTGGAAATGGTAAAATAAAATGGTATGTTGTAAAAATGTATTAAAACGTAAATATGTTTGGTGTATATTGTATTTTATATTCTAAAGAAAATAATGCTGTTTTAAGATTAAATTTATAAATTAATTTTATTTTGAATAATTTATTTCTTGGAATGTAATTTAATAATAATATATATTAAAGAAAAAATTGACAAGAATCGAACTTAAAAATTAACAAATACAAGTTCAAACCTCTGATTATTAAGTCTTATTAAATAAAATCTATCTATCAATCTTATTAAATAACATAATGCTATAAATGTATATAAGTGTTACTTATGCAGCAAGTGACACAACATATATTTAGCTCACAATAAAACTTAGAAATAATGGAATAAAGATATTTCAACGTTATGACTACTTACACCGAGCGTGTGATTATCATGAATTAAAAATCAGAAATACTATTATATTTATTTTTTATAGTTGTTTTAAAATATTTCATTGACTCTTATTTATGTTATTTTGAGTAATACATTAAGCAATGCATTACGAGAGAATCGTAAAAAATGATTTTACTGGATTTAGAGCGCTATATATAGCGAAACGAAAACAGTATTAGATAAATTCATATTTTTCTTTAAATTTAAATCTCTAACAAGAAATAAAATTCTATTTAAGATTATAAAGTTGTTTTCTTCCCAACCACCAGAGAGGATGGTGGTGTTTTTGCATTAGATGAAAATATTATAATATTTGCATCCAATACTGTTAATGTATGTTATTTTTGAAATTAAGCATATGTATTTTTAAATTTTCAATTAAATGTTTAAATTTTTAGCATTCTACCGTCCGAATCTTCTTTTTATCATCTGTATATTATATTACATCAAAAAGATAAGAACATGAAGGTGTCTATAAGGACGATTTACTTAAGCCATGCTGATGAATTCAAGGATAAATCGTGAAAAGGAACGCCAATGGGTAACTTCATCAATGTTAAAATTTATTTATTTAATCTTAGTAATATACAAAAGTACAGTTTAAAATTCATTAGGTATATGAGCAAAGTCTAACTGAATTTTAATTGGCAGGTACAGAAGCCAACATCGTCCTGTTTGATAACAATACAATAGGTCATATAACTATATTGATATATAAAGAAATGTCGCTTTAAAAAAAATTATAATATTATACATGTTGAATCAAAAACGAATTGCTTAAGAACCTAGAATTAGATATATTTCATTTAGTAAACTCAATCAACAAATTTCTTGATTTTCAATATTCATTAACATGTATTCAAAAAATATCTAAAAAAGTGCTCAAACACACTATTATGAGTTATTTTAATTTCTTAAAGTTGAATTTTTAATTTATTAATATTAAATAATTCTTGAATTATTAAATTAAATAATTGTTAATGTCTAACACTGATTGTTATACATTTTACATAATATTATTTTAATATAAATAGTGTAAAGTATGATGCATTAGATTTGTTTATTGTAAACATTTAATAATATAAATAAAATACTGTTAATACATTTGTCTAATATTCGTAATATATTTTCACATTTAGATGAGGATAAAAAAGGTTAAATATTTGTATAAGAAACAAATTTTGAGGATCTGAGACAACCAGACCGTTACATTACTATAGTCAAATATTACAATAAAGTAGTGAAATGTTTTGGAGTAATCTTAGATGCAAACTAAAATGAAATATTTATCTAAATTGGACGTGTGAGAAAATTTGCTACCTGTGATTTTGCTGACGTATTATAGGAGCACAGTGAGGCCTTATTCCTAAGATCCTATTCTGGATTCTCATCATGATCTTGCTTCTATGGTGAGAAGCTCGGACAAAAAGAACAACAATCAGTAACGTGGGCAAAATTTAGAGGAATTACCTTAAGAATAATCTCCGTCGCTATGAAGACAACACAAACTGTGACATTACGTGTTCTGTTCTGTGTCACACCCTTTAAACTGTTGCTCCAAGCTGTGGTGATCGAAATGGCCTTCGTATGTATAATTTTGAATGAGAAATAGAATGGCAAAGGAGCATATGTATATATAAATACATTATGCTTTAAGGTAGCTATCAGACATGAGATTGTTCGATTATTCAGCCAATAGTCTTTGATAAGAAATATTAGGTTAGCTTAATTTGGAGGTGAGAATGGTTGCAAGAAATGGTAATCCAGTATTTAGGAACTGAACAATATAATGCACCATTGATGCTTAAGAAAGGAATTTTCAATCAAAGAATGTAAGAATAGAAATTTGTTGTAAAAGTGCTATTAAAAACAGATTCTTTACATTAGCTATATATAACATTATTTTTTAAATGAAGATATATGCTATAATGCATTGGATGGATTCTAAATGAACTTGTTTCAAAAAATATTGTAGGAATGGTTGGTATCAGCAATTATAGCAAAGCAGCTCTCACTGCTTTGTCTAGCGCCGAGCTGAATATTGGAATATTGCGGAATTTGGGGTGATAAGGTAGAACTCAAACTAGTCAATCTAAGAGTGAGAAATAGAGAGAATGATGGTATATCACTTTTCGGTTCAGTAAAAGGTATATTAAAATTCGTTATCAAGGAACGGATAGTAAAACTACATTTAGTCGGATGGTAGAACACCACTGACTCTAGACAGACTAAACCAACTGTATGAGATCTCCAATATAAATGGTCTAAAAAGTTAACTAACATAAAGAGATGTAATGTAAATACCCTAGTTCAAATGATAATAGGACATGTAAATCTTAATAAATACAGATTTATTGTAATGTTTGATGTGCTGAATCTACTTAGTCTAGATAGTTTAAAATTCAGTTCAACGAAACACTAAATGTACTATATAAATTTGATACAATGGTAGACAAAATGTTTACTGTCATTGGAATTATTATATTGATTTTGGTAGTATCAATGAGTTTGAGATTAGAAAACTATTGCAGCTGAATCTAGTAAGGTCCATTTACTTTAAAGATTTATTCTTCCTCACTTTGCTTATTATTATAAAATAAATGATGATTTATTGTCAATTTATTCTATATATTTTTTATCTGATTTGCATGAAACAAGCTTCTTTAAAGAAATCAGAAGTCGTTAAATAGAAGTACAACTGAATTTTTGTTCTACTGATTCTCTATCAATAGGTCAGTTGTAGTCATGGTGATGTTGATTACCACCTAACTCAGTTTGTTACTAGTTATGGGTATTTATAAATCTATCTGTATAATATGAGAAAGATAAATAGTCCATCATGCCTATATTGTTTTATGTAGCGCAACAACATGCTCTATATTTATTTCGAATGCTAAAGATGGTAGTACCATAAGTGATATCTGGAAACAGATTAAAATTGTGTATTTCTACATTATAAATATAATGCTCTTCGGTGCCCGAAAATGGATATGTGACGGGAAATTTTTCGGCTAAAAAAGAGCGAAATAGTAAAGTCAAAGATCGAAAAATAACTTTTCTGAGGCTATATTAAAAGATGCTATGCTGAAATGCTGAGAGCTAAAAAATAGATACACATAAGTTAAAATAATGGATAAATCCAACTAACGACAAATAAACAAAAGTTAATATATGTATGTTTGAGTTGTTAGTTTTATTTGATGATGATCACTTAAGTATACAATAGCCGAAGCTACATGATTATAAATGATAATAATACTTTTATTAGTAAAATATCTTAAATCGGTTTTTGATGATGTTCTTTGTGGAAGTTGAATATACTTCAAGAAATTAAGTATTTTACATTATGTTTTTGTTTTTATATCATTTTATAAAGACATTTCATACACTAGACAATAAGGTTGGTAAATTTTAAATTTATATTATATATGTTTTAGCAAAATTGGGATAATTTTTTCGTATAACATATATTCTAAAGTATAACTGACTGATGTAAAATTTGCCACTGAAATATACATAGAAAATAATGAACTTCAGTAGTTACTTTAATAGTAAAATAATATCCCAATTATATTTTGTAAATGATTTAGTAATAATTTAATTAAACTAGTTATTTGAATACTTTTAATATTTATAGTTAATTTTTGTATATGTAACAATTTTTAGATTATAAATTTTGTAAAACTTAGAAAAAAATAGCTTTTAACTTAGGTATTGCAGGAAAATAATGTTATTTTAATTTGTGATAGCATAGTGTACACCTAAAAAAATTATTATACCGCTTATTTCAGAAATTATCGTTACTGAATGAACGTTGGACATTTTTCTCTGTGAAATAAAATTAATACGTTTAGTATTGTGATTACATAAAATAAATTATAAATAACAAATATTTTATTTTTTGGTTAAGTAAAAATTAAAGTAATAATAATTTTGTACAAAAAGTAATACATTATACATTTTACAATACTTGATATTATTATAATATTTAATTGTTTTCATATACAATAATTTCATTAAAAGAGCGAAGTACATGAATATGTAACGCAATACCTTTTGTACATTTAGTAACGTTTAACGACGAGCTTTTACCGCTCTTATGAAGTAATGCAGTCGTTTTTTACTATAAAATTGTATTCACGTTTATCGAGAATTAGGGATAGAAATACTTTAATTGATATATGATACATAGAGCGTTCCATAAATACTTAGAAGATGTTGAAAAATAAAAAAAATTACTCAAAATTAACTTGACTTAATAATTCTTTCTTAATGATCTTAATATTTTCTTTACTTTTATCAAGAATTAATGAATCTCCCCCATATCATTCATATGATAGTTAATTATTATTTCATTCTTTAATCTAATAATATATGAAAGACTGAAATATAATATTTATATTTAATTGTTTAAAACAAAAATTCATCAGTGTTTCAATTACATGTTATTAATTTAGCAATAAATTAAACTGTTATTTTTTTGTTCGTATATTTACTAGAGATATTCTATTATATCCATTTCGTACTCCCTATCAAAATAATATATCCGTTTTCTTTTAACGATCATTCGTTCCTCGCACAAGAACAGTTTTTTTCCATTTTTTGTTGGTTCTGTTTTTTCAAACGCATGCGAACACGCAATATCTCGAAATATTTATGTAGTCCTACATATAATATACAGATTCTTAATTTCTACCTTCATAATTCGTTTCAGAAACCTGTTAGTTTTATTTTCTTCCACACTGCTTAACAAATATCCCTAATTTGTTCAAAAGTTCGATCCATTTTCAGTTTCCCTTCATTTAGCGCAGCGACCACAGAAATGACAAATTTCACCGAGGGCATAATAATTCCCGGTAAAGTTGTGGTAAATATGACGAGGGCTATATTTTTACTCATTGTTCTGATGCTTCTTTTTGTTTTCAAATATTTTCACCACGAGAATGGCAAAACTTGACTACAACTTTCTTTTTTCTTTTCGTTATGTTTTCTCTTATAGCAGGTGGAACCTTTTGCTCTTTAATTCGAACGAAGGATGTGGATGAAAGAGACGTTACACAAACTACTGTAATCCGGTTCGTACTGCACCGTTTGTCTGGACAAAAGTGAGTCCGACGTTTTACGGCTTGTCTCTCTCTTTGACACCGTGTGTCAAAACACGTTAACATTTTTTGTATACGGTAGCGTATGAGCAATCGCTTACACTTTGACCCAATGCCAATTGTGCAGTGTGATGTTGCAGGATCAACTATTTTCTTTTGTTCGGATTTCTATTTGTCTGTGTTTGCGAGCGATGGTACCACGACGATGTCGAGGCAATGGATTGAAAGTTTCATGAGATGCAATGAAGTAAACTGTCACGCGTTCCAAGGTTGAATTGAGAATGTTTCTCTAATTGTAAATGTTTTATGGAAGCATGTATGGAGAATTTAGATAGCTTATTCGTTTTGCTGATTTTAAACTCACTGTTCACATCGAGTATTAAAATAAGGAAGAGTGCTGAGGGTCACGTTGAAAAATCAACAGTCGTTTATGTTTTTTTGTTTATAATTCTTTTTTCTATAACTTAAATTAACGACAAACTAGAATCGATTGAACGATTTATATCGCAATTATGGTAAATTATTTGTGTTTGTTATATGAAGCCATGGTAAACAAATACAGCAATGTGAATTTCAATCAACATTTTCAGTTTAAATATTTAAAGTCTTACCATAATATAAATGAGTATAATTTTATACTATGGGGTGTTCACTTATTTTGTAAAATTTGTATTTAATTATCCTTTTATTAATAGAGCATATAATATATATATATATATATAATAAATATATAATATTCATTGTAAAAACAAAAGTAAAGCAATAAAAATAGATACAGACGTTTTGTGATATTTTTGTATAATATTAAAATAACAAAATTAGCGTTGATTGAAATATAAATCTTTATTACATTTTTACTTTACATCATTTATTTCTTACGCGAAATAAATACAATCTCAAAATATTGTTGATATCGAGTGCAAAATTACATTGTCAGTTCAATATTTCATTCATTGCTGTGGCAACTAGAATTAAATTTGGCAAGTACAATGGAATTTTACTCTTTTTCTTACAATGTGTATAAGAAATGATGTTTGTCAGTATGTTTGTGTATCTCATTCAGGTGTATAATATTTTACAACAATCTTGAGAATGTTATTTTAAAACATATCAAATTTTGTTTGCTTATACACCTGTTTCCCCTAAAAGAAACTTCTAAGACAATATTATTTTAGGTCAGAAGTGTTAAGGGTTTGGACAAACTTTTTGATACTGAAAAGTCTGTAAAAAACATTACTTCATGTCAACTTCTTCTACAGAAACACCGTGTATCATTGTTTGTATCTTTTTAAGCTGGATAATCCAATATATAACAAACAACTTTCTTAACACTCGGCTTATATATTTTGACACTCTTTTGACCGAATTTCAAAGAAATACAAGAGAACCACCCCATCTTTTACCGTATACAAAACTGAAAAAATTCCATCGACGTATTTTACACAAAAAGAAGTTTCAGAATTTAGGTAAAAAAACGAGATGATAAAAAAGCACATGAAATGTTTTACTTATAAAAGAAAATTGAGTTTTAACTAATAAAAGTTTTAAGAACTATTAAACCTGACGTACCAATAAAAAGATCATAAATTTATTTGAATCGACATAATTTAGGCGTCGGAGTTAAGTTTTTCATTTAGTATCAAACATTGGTCCATATCCGTACCTGTCAGTCAAAACACAATTCTGTCGAAGATATTCGTCTTGACGTCTCAACTCAGTCACGGAAAATCAGATTATCTCCGCAGGATAACAAGACTCTCGGCAGGAATTGTCGTTCCATAGTCTTTGTTTTTTCACTCGAGTCAAACTACCTGTGTACAATCTCTACAGGACAGTATATGCATTATACGAACACGGATCCATTTTAAGTTTCGAATAGAAAATAAAAGTCCGGCTTCGTTGCAGACCCCTGGTGGGCAATTGGTCACAACGAACGATACTAAAAGCAATCGGAGTGCTCGTTCTTTTTCAATATAAACAAACTCTTCTTTGGCTGAAACATTGACTTTTACCGCAAAACATAATAGAACTGTTTATAAAAGAAATATTTATGTCTATTTTTGTTTGCTTTAATTAGACGGAAAGGACCACTAGATAATTTTGACATCAGAAAGAAAGGTCATTCGAATTTTATTAGAGGTGTATCAATTGTTTGTAATTTTACATTACACTTTTTTTTCTTTTTTTATTTTATGTTGTTGTATGTTTCATTAGATTAGTAACAAATTATAATGTGTTTATCATACTGTTATTTTTGCATTGACAAATGTTTTATCATTCAGTCTGATATTTGCCATCAATAATTCAAGGAAATAATTTTTAGACGATAAATGTATATATGAAAAATGTGAAAGTTTTTAGAAACCATTAAACAATGCTGGACGATAGACCTCGAAAATATAAAAAGTCCAACAGGTATTTAAACAGATGGAGGATAGAAAATTTGATAATCCGATGAAGATTTCGATGGAACGAATTTTGTTTTCGAAATATTGATGGCTTTTTCGACGTTAAATAATCGGAAGTTGTACACTCAACACCTGTGCCCATTTTACCGCATTGAATTTGAACTGTCAAAGTTCCAAAACAGACAGAAATTGACTTTAATGAATAATAGATTTTATAAGAAATAAAAAAGTGTTATTTCATTAGTTGAAATAAATTTCTATAACGTTTAAACTGAATCATTGAAATATAAATACATGTAAAATATAGTAAACACCTGGTACATAATGTGAGTTTTATGAGATGTCATTATTCCATGTCATTATTAATATGTATTTAATTTGAAATGGTTAATATGCATTTGCAGTCTTTAATGATTTAAAAATTTAATATACATTATTAAATTATACATTAACGACAAAAATACAAACTTTTTAATTACTTACATGTAATATTTACAAAAAATTACATCTATTAACGTTTCGGATCCGAATTAATTTCTCATCAAGAAAAAATGTGAAATTAAAATTATTACGAAAATGAAAATATGTATGCGTATATAAAATATATGATATCCAAAGTGATTGTGAGACAAATTTATATTTCCTAAAAGTTTATTAAAGTAGTACATAACATGGGTTTCCGAATTTTGCTGTATCACTTTATACATTTATTATTATTACTCTTGTTTTGACATGTAGCATTTCAGATGCATTTCGTTTTTGTAAATTGCTTTCCATGTTTAGAATTGCAATATTATCTGAATCAAATTACTTTTCATCAATCAATCGGTGTTTGGTCATACCATGTTATGGTTATATCCAATTTCCATTTATTACAACGTTCTTTCATCTTGTTCTTTAATGATTTTTTTGTTTGAACACTGTAACTTTTTACATTTTAAATATAGATGTGAAACGTTGAAAGGTGCAATTTCTTGTAAATATTATATGGAAATAATAAGTTTGTATTTTTCTCATTAACTCATAATTTAATAATTATTTAACAGAAATTAATTTATGTATTTGTAATACAATATATAATAATAAAATCAATTAAGGAAATTACTGGTTCAAATAGTGTTAAATTACAAATGGTGTTTGTAGTGTTTTATGATATTTATAATGTTTTATTCAAAATAAATTATTGTGTAAATATATTGTAATTACGAAAATGAAAAAACGGATAATTATATTAATTTCGGTGGATGAATATTCTTCAATTTTCACAAAACATAGAATTTTTTGAAGTAAAAGTACAATTACTTTACATAAAAGTGCAAACACTTATTACAATTCATTTTAAATTTGTGTATAATGGAGTTTTTTCCATAATGTCTAAAGAGTACCCATTTTTAATTATTTGAAGGTGAAATCATTTAAAAGCTTTATAAGAATGTGTTATTATGTCTTCTTACTATGAATGTTGTACTATTATTATGTTTTCTTATACTTAAAAGATACATCTTTTAAGTATCAAATATTTCCTTTGACACCGCATTTGTAGTTGTTACTTGCAGCGCATTCTTGACACGTTAAAGCAGCGCAGTAAGTATTTGGAATAAGTGAATGATAGGACGATACAGGAACACATGGATTCGCATCTATAATAAAAGTAAGCATTGGAAAGGCTGCGAATATATACGTCTCAATGGTTTTTTCGCGGACATTCGTATAGAATCGATATATGTTTTGCATTTCGTCTATTAACCATTTACCGAATAAGGAACTTCTCAACATAAAAGCCGCGGAGTTAGTATCCTTATTATAATAGATACGGAAACGATAAGTCGCACTTAACGAGGCTTATGCGATGCAGGCATGAGCATTTATAAAGAAAATCGAGACTCAATCGATATCCGTTTAAAGTATTCCGACGTAAGAATCGCCACGCGTTGTTATGCACCGCTGAAATTCTTGCTGAAATATTATATAAATTGCTTCTTTTAGTGAACAATTTGCATAACGAGCATATAATGTATTACATTACGCGCTAACAAAAGCGCAATGAAAATCGAAAGTGGCATTTACGAATTCATTTATATCAACGGATTCGTATTACACCAAGTCGAATTTCAACGAGAAAGCCACCGTGTAGCCTCGATTATAAAACGGTTCGTTCGCAAGCAAACCGTTGACAAAACCGTTTTATTTGATTACGCGATGAATATAAATTTCTGTGCAACGAGAAAATAATTTGCTACCGTACAAAGTGTTGAAACGTGTTTTTCAATGACCGAACGCCGGTTTCTCCTTTCCTTTCTTTTTTCACCGTTCAAATATAATTTTACAAAATTTTATTCTTCGAGCGTTACACTTTTACGGTTCTCTTTTACGTTTGTCGATGATAGATGTTTTAACTGCGTGTAATTACATATCAACAAAATTGACTTTTACACCGTTGAATAAACTCGGCCGTGAGGAATAATTGTAATGTTCCATCTGCAATCATACATTCATAATTATGAAAAAAATTGCTGAAAGATTTCAGATATGATACAATAAGCTTTTTCATGACAA
>JABFOX010000249.1:0-18872 GCA_022817665.1 Axea sp. ZL-2020
TTATTTTGTTAACTGTGAATGAACAATTAATAAAACAGGAAAAAGTATAGTAGTTTTTAATTTTATATTCATATATTACAAGACGTTTCATTAATACATAGTATAAAATGTATATTTAAAATGATACATATATAATAAGAAGTAAACAATTAATAACATTTTGAAATATAAATGAAAAGATTATATTTTTAGAATATGTATTTTTAAATGTTTCATTAATCATTAAAATTAATTTCCACAATTAAAAACTTGTCAATAACTTTAATGTAATTTTAAAAATAATGAAAATGGACAATATTATTATATTATTTATCTTATTAATCATCTCAAGTAAATTCAATTTTATTTGAGAAATAAAAACATTTAAAATTGACTCTTAAAAGTATGAAATTTGAAAGTTCAATAAGGAATTAAAACTTTATATTAAAGAATATTAAACATTTTTAAAATCCAATCTTACAAATTTACTAGTTTGTCTTAATATATTTATTTTTCTTATTATTTAAATTATTTTCTGTAATATTCTATTCCAAGTATTGAAAACAAATTTACTGAATAATTTTGATGGAATACAAAATTTTACTTAATAAAATTGTTAAGTTTTAATCAATAGTTTTAACTGAGTCTTTTCAATGTATGTTACCTGCACCACCCAGACCATCCGGGAAACTCGTAGTTCCTGTTAAAAATACTACAATATGATTAATATTATCCGCATCTGTGACAGTGAATAAAAATTGCGTATCGTCGATTTGCTGAAAATCAGTTTGCACCTGAAAAAAATAAGAGTAACCAATAGTCACTTGAAACCGACAATTGAAACACGAGTCGAAAAGTAAAAAATATTTGAAATTTCAAGTTTTGTGACGTACTCGCAAAATATTATGTTCTGATATAGCAACAAACACTGATAATTTCTAGAAAATTTCAGAAAAGTACTTACCAACCGACTAGACACTATGATTCCAAGCATATTATTAATTTAGAATTGCAAAATACAATTAATGTAGTAAGAGCTTATTCCGGCCGCCGGCGGGATACTGTCACGTCCTCGACATTCACAATGTACGCCAACTACCCGACAGTTTGTACAACACGAATGTAATACTCGTAACGTTTGTAGATACACAATCTGTGTGGTAAATAGTCCATCATCTCAATACAGTTTTGATCGATAACAACATATTTCTTAGTTTTACGTATTTGTAAAAAACAAACTTAATTTTGTTTAAATAAATTGTTCTGCGTTACCTTTAAACAAGTTTAATAATAAATATTAATTGAATTGAAAATAAAATAACAGATTTTGTAATTTGTTTCTTTTTATAAACAGTGTGCAATAAATATACATTAATATTATTAACAACGATTTCCTAAAATGCTAGCTAAATTACGACAAAAATTAAACATAGACCGAATAATTATGAAATGTGTTACAAACTTTAGCTTTAAATAAACGTATTATATTTATAAACTGACATTTTCAATGTGAAGTGTCTTGCGCTTGCTTAATTAACATTCGAATATAAACAATTTAAGAATGTATATCCAAGAATTTAGACATTATTTCTAAAAACTTAAATTAACCTAACATGGTAACATATCGACCGCATACTCCACCACCTATGAGTTCGTCTATTTATTAGTAATGAATTTAGTCAGCTTAGTGATAGATGGCGGTAATATATGTTTTCATTGAACGTAACGTTTGAAATTTCGTTACAAAATAAATTATTGAATGTATAAAAACATTTTTAAAATATATGATTAAAAATGTCATCGTATTTGCAAACACAAAAAATAAAAAACATAAATTAAGCAAAGTAAAAATAGCTTCTTACAGTTACTTTAGAAAATAATTATTTATAACTAACATAACCTAATAGCACCCAAAATCAATGGCAGATCTGATAAACAGATTCAGCATAAGATCTGATGTCTAATTTGACAGTAAGATCTAATATTAATATTCTTGATGATAATATTTTTAAATGTTATGCCAGACGTATTTTATAGACATTTTGACACTATAATTAATATTAGACCTAATATCAGGCCTTATTTTACACGTGCTATTAAATTTGACGATAGATTTTATACCAGGTGCAGTTTCATATTTTAAACAGAATTATATACGTCGGATCTAACAAAATTTGTTTTTGCCAAAGTACACTTCAATGCTTTAAAAATTTGTTGTTTCCATAGTTTATTAATTATTTTTATTTCAAATTTGTGTACTTTTAATTAACATACCATTTTTCAGTTTAATAAATATTAATTAAATTGTTGACAATAATAAACATTAAATTTAAATATCATTTTATTATTTAATATATTGTAGCAATAGCATATATACATATATAAGAATTAAGACTAATATATGCTTTTTTTTCAATATTCGCGCGTTTTTCAGTTCAGTTAACGCCACTGTGACTAAATTGTGAACTGAATTCTCAGATCCATCCCTTCTCGTGAAATTATTATTTTTATATTGAATTGATATAGATTTGATTAAAAATTGTTTATTCTAAATATATATTAATTGTAATTTGTCGCTGAATTCATTAAGAGATCAGTAATAATGGCTGATAATCCTGACATTCAATGGGCACTGAAACTTTTGGAACCTTATGAAGAAAAGCACCCATTATATAAATATGGATCATATATCGGTACTTTTTGCCTTGGATGGGGATTTGGATTATACCTTAATATGTTAAGAAAAAGACCATTGTTTTCGGGTAATTAAACTTTTTTTTGTTGAATTATATCATTTTTGTTTTATCAAGTATAAATACTGGTATATGGTTATACATTATCAGACTATAAATTATATTTAACTTATGTTATAATTTTGAATTTGTTTAATAAAATGTTTGTACAAAACATGTCAATTAATTTGTTATTTTTTTTATCATTATATTTAAACAAAATATTGTCCAGTACTATAAAAAAAAAGAAGTAAATTTTTCAAGTTAATTTAATCAAGTAATATAAATCAAAATATACATAAGATCATACAAAAATATTGAAAATATTACATATAAAATGTTACATATTTTACATATCATAAAATATTGAAAAAATGTATTAGAATCAAATGATTTTCAATTACAGACATTTAATCACATAACACCTCTATTTGATAAGATCAGGAAATTTTGAATATTTGTATCAACATATTTGCCTATATATTTCAATAATAATAATAAATGTTATTATAAGAAAATGCTGAATGATTTTGATAAATCTTTAGTCATTTTTAAAAATTATCCTAGATGTTCCTTCACATACATATATTACATATAAACATTGTCATAAAAATACCTATTATTACAAAATTTACCTCTCTTTAAGTACAATAATTACATTTTTATTTTTTTCATTCAATATTATGACTATTAGAATTGCATTATCTAAAAAAATTATATGGAATTATACATTTATAAATTTAATTTACACCAACATTAATATATTTCTTTGGCTTATTTGATATTTCCTGTTTATTTATTCATTCATTTTTCATATGTAAAATGTATATAAATAAATTTATTGCATTACAATCAGTCTAGTTTATTCATTTTTATTTTATTTTTGTTTTAAGCTGTAAAAAGACTGCTTACACTTTATAAATATAAATAGAAATAAAAACTTGTTATTCATACATTTTTGAATTAAATATAATTAGTTCAAGGTATGGAGAAATGTATGGTTTACTTACAAAATTATTTTACTTAGTTCTTACATATTTATAATACAAAATTATTTACTTAGTTCAATAGTATTTTATAAGTTGGAATAATCTTTCTACAGATAATTTTATATTTATAATAATTTAAATAACATTTTCAGGTATACAACAGCATTTCTTATATGGTGCATTATTTTCTGCTGTATTTGGACATAGTTATGTAACATATTGCAATGCTAGGGAAAGTGAAAAAGCAGCTGTTGTGAGAGACTATATTATAAGACACCCAGAAGATTTTCATGAAGCTCGTAAGTTTTATTTTATTGTTAGATGTAAAACAATTATGTGTAACATTATTTTAATGTAATTCAGAAACATTTATTTTATTCTATAAATTTGTCTCATAATATAACATAATGATGCTTTTGGTGGAAAACAACACAATGTAATTTTACAGTAACAATTTATCATTTAAATTTAAATTTGCATTTTAAAAAATGTATTTGAAATGTGCATTTAGTAATAATACAATGGAAAATTATAGTATATTCAAATTATGTAGTAAACATTAGTGTTTAAACTGAATTTAAAAACGTTAAAAATAAAAATAACTGTGCTGTCAAATTTTTCTACCATGTATATTCGATTGATGCGATAGATTACTATCCACGTCTACACCATTTTATTTGTCTTGCATTTTTCTAATGCTTTTCTTGTATATTAAATTGTAATTTAGAAATGAATTCCCTCGTAAAAAGTAATTGCCGTATGCATGGAAAAATCCCTCGCAATGGAAAAGTAGTTGCCAGATGCGTGGGAAAATCTCATGATGGAAAAGCATTTCTGGATGTGTGGGAATTTATTTTTAAATTACAACAATAAGAGACAAGGAAAGTATTAGATAAAAAAAAACCAAGACAAATAATGTCATGCATACACATTGTAGTCTCATATTAAAGGGGTATATGGTAGAAAAATCTGCCAACACTGGTGTGAAAGAGATAGATAATATGTACACAGTGCTGTATTTGTGTAAAATGTTTCTCAGTGGTCTCAAGTCGGACCATAGTTTAAGTATGCCATTTACTGACATAAAAATAAAATATTAGTAATAAACTATGTATTTATATAAAAATATTTGTATTTATACAAAATTATTGTACATTAATTTGAATTATATTGAAATTAAGGTTTTTTTTTATTTAAGTGTTATTCTGCCAAATCCTTAATACCAATCATTTTTGTCGTCTATTCGAAATACAATTTGATCATAAAGGGTATTGATATATTATAAATTTTTCTTTTATATTTTCTTGCATCTTAAATTTAAGAATTAAGTAATTAATCAACAAAAATTTGAAAGCTAGTTAACTTTCATCTTAACTGTATTAAAACTTAATATTTTTGTAAATTAACTTCATTAAAATCTTGTATTTTGTTCAACTTAACTTCGTGAGAATATTTTTGATTACGATTATCAAGCATTATTTAGAGTAATGAAAATATACTGTTTTTATACTTTATTAATTGACTCTGATATTGTACTATGAATATACACAATTTACTGAATTGCATTTTTATACAAAACTTAAAGACTAAAATATTCACAATATATTTATAAGACAGATTTTAATTTATTTAAATATATATAATTATTAAGTAAGCTAATTTTCTGTTATATAATATAAAATAAAATGATTCATTTTTCAGCACCAAAAAAAATTGCCGACATCCTTGATCCTTGGTTACCAATTCGTTGATTATTAGAATGAAAAAGGCTGTAGATACTATTAAACATTAAATTACTATGCAATAAATTTATAAAAAGTGGTGAAATAAGAAGGATTGTAAACTGAAAACAATGGATAATGGTAAAAATGTATTATCCAACAAATTAACTTATGTACACGAATTTATTTATACCTAAACACATTGATAATAGGAGCTTTAGGAATTTGAGCAAATGTGTGATCCAAAACGTGTGCTCGTTTTCGTCTTTATTTCAATTGAGAAAAAAGAAATTATTCTCGCGTCGATATTTTTCAATCTATAAAAAGTACACCTTGCGTTAATAACAAGTATAACAGTAAATTTGCTACCTGAAAGATCATCATTGGGTAAACAACATATTATATAATTTTAAATTAATTTAGAATTTATGTTGAAGAACTTCGGATAACAATGAAAAAATTTTCCAAGCACGAATGAGCAATTGTTTATAAAAATACCAAGTAATATATTGTAATGCGATAAAATGAAGAATGCATTTCAATCGTTGTCCCGGTTTTCTATTGATGATTTCGGAACACGCGGTTGTCATTAAGTTAAACACTTCTCCGCAAACATCTCCATTTGATGTTTTCAAGATTTGCAATAATAAAGATCTTGCAGGACAAAGACTAGTCGTTGAAATTGGTCATTGAACACAACATTGAATGGTTATTAACATTAATTCGAAATCTAAATTGGAACATGTCTTTTTATCTTGAAAAGAAGCTAAATGTTTTGGTGTCGGTGATAATAGATACCACGTTGGGGCAACGCTCTCTTCTAGATCTCTTGGTCTTATTCCAAAATTTCCTCCTCCTCTTCTCTTTCCGGTGCGTAATTGTCATTTGCTATTCCAGTTCCTCGAGCATCTCCCAACCACGGGTATTTGTTTGGACATTCTTTACAGGTTTCTAAATATCTAAAATTAAAAAAATGGTGTCTTTTTATTCACCCGTAAAGTTTAATTAAAGAAGAAAAACAAACAAAATGAGAATAAGTAAATGTAAGATTTATAAAGCATTACTAAAAGAAATTGTTATATATATAATATAATAATTTTCCATCTCTGTTGTAAAGATTGTTTAAATTTAAGACATTAATTCTTTGATCAAGTGCCAAAAACATAAATTTATACTTTTATAATTCAGGTACCTGACTGTGGTGAAATTAGTGCCATCGGGTTTAAAGTCAAGAGCACACTTTTGTGCATTATTACAAGGTGGTCCAGGAAAATTATCTCTTCTTTTACACGACCACCCTTCGTAATTGTGAAGTGCACTTAATGGTTTTGGGTCAGTCATCCAAGTTAATGCTTGTGTTGCTGTTACAAAGTATACGTCAGGACTGAAAAGAAAAGCCGATAAAGTCTAGTAATAACTGTTTAATTTAAAATTAAAAATATTACTAGATTTCTTCTGTGTGAAAAAGAACATTAAAAAATAAAAGTAAAACATTTTAATTTTTTCAATCTTTTAAAATATTATCATTATTGTTGTTAATTACTACTCCGTATAAAACTAAAAATGCATTTCAACTTAAGTTTGGCAAATTCAATTAACTAACAGCGTTGTTGCCCAGTCTAAAAACTTGGCCAATCCACGCTCGAGTTCTTTAATCTGGAACCAATTTGTGTGGAAAGGCATCATGTACGGGGCTCTGTTTTGTTCGTAATAGCGACTGAAATCTTCCTGTAACCATTCAAACACTTCTTCAGGATCATGGTTGTGGAGAACACATTGGTCCAGATAAGGGCAATGTCCTCCTTCATAACTTTCAACGTAGTGAGCATTTAATGGTAATTCCCAAACACCTGCAATTTAATTAAAATTACCTTATTTATTGTACAGATATTTCAAATATTTGTAAAAAAGCATTCCAGTTGTTCAACTAATAATTAAATATCCGTTATAATCGTATTTAATCACAAAAATTAATTTAAAAAATAATATTTACTTGACATGATTTATTTTTTATTAGACAGATTGCTCATTGAAAAAAGTATATTTTTTGTTAACTTAAATTGTAGTTTCAAATATTTTACCAGGGAAGGATTTAGTGGGACAGGTGCCAGCTTTGCATTCGTGAGGAATTTTGTAATCCAATGTATAAGGCCAAATAGGAGTTTTGAGAGGCGATATTCCGATACTACTGTCGTATATATAGCCAAAATCTTCCAATACTTTGTACTGAGTATTTCGTCCAGGTTTGAGATAAGGCGCACGCATCCCCACGATCTCACTAGGGGAAATATCGCTAAAGTGTTTCAAAATTTCACGCATACCAATCATCTCTCCAACCCATTCTTCGTATCCTTTATCTTCCAGACCTTTCTGTAGACTAAAATTAATGTATCGCGTTGAAATGGTTATTTAAAAATAGAGTTTATAATAATACTATTGAAAAGTACACATCTTTTTAAATAAAATATTTATTAATTTAAAAATATGACATTTTACTGATTGATTTTTTATAATGTGTAAAAATAATTCAATTGAAGTATTTGTTAAAAGTTGAAGTTCTTTAACAGACTGATCGGCAAGTGCTTCATTACATAAATATTAAATAAATAGTTTTGCTCCGTTAAATTTATTTCGACAACATATACAATATATGAGTAGCAATAAATATTCATAAAAATCATAATTAGCAAAACATTACTAATGAAAAATTGTATTATGTATTAAGGGAAGAAATTTAACATGAATAGAATATTTAAATAATTCCGTATTTTTGTATAAAATTTACAATTTTACTTTTACATTTCGAATTACATTACGAATACAAAAAAAATACACAAATGTGTATGTATAATTTTAAAGAAGATAAGTAAATCGTCTGCTCATTGTCGTTTTTATAAAATCTAATATACAATTGAATATTAATAAAAGTGATTATATTAATTTTGTTATTTAAAAAAGAATTTGTATTATTCAATTTTAAAAATGTACTTTTTAATTCCCAGTGTACCACTGTGAAGCTCAGTTAAAGATTTAAAATTACGATTGAAATCAGATGTACAATGAAATTTTAAATTACGAATTACAGAACTATGTTCTTTTTTTTCATGCATTCATGTTTTTATTGCTTTTTTGAAAATTAGCATCAAAATGGTTATCAATCAGTACTATTTTTGTATTTATTAATTGTATTTAGAACATGTTTTTCAATAATTTGAAAATGTTCATTCTTCTTCTATACTTTGTACAGTCATCATTTACATGATCGCTTACTCTAATTGAAAATGAAAAAATAATAGGCGACATACGATATAGTTTCAGTTGCGATTTCGTGACCATCATGAGCCAAACTTTGCACCATGTTGTAATTGCAATATTCATGTGATATAAAAAACGTTCCCTTAAGTGGACAATTATTCGGATTCAGTCTCTCTTTTGAAAATATCTTTTGGTAATGATCAAAATTATTGTGGTTGATAGCACCATCGAAAGTCATTATGATCATTTGTGGCGTCTGGAAACAAACATTAGTTAAATCTTTGAAATTACCGGATTCAGTTTTCTAACAGTCAATCAAATAAATATTGTAATTTCCCTAATGGTATTTGTATTCTTTTAGACCCATAAATTTTGTACTGTTTCATCATTTTACTATTTTTTCCAAACAGATAAATATCATTAGAAAACTGATTGTAAAGAAACATTCATAATTCATTATAACACGTTAGATTTCAAAACTGTGAGGCACCAAGATTAATCTAGAATGTTTTGGATAGTAAAAAACCAAAACGGTTCATTCACCTCTTCTGGTCTCAGTCCGCCAGGAATAATAGTGCCATCTCTGGAGCAGAAGCAGTAAGGTAATTTGCATTTGGACGTGTCGCACCTTTCGGCCAGGTCCGTGGGTGGTTCGGTTACTGGAGCTGGTGCTGGTTAAAAAAAATGTCATTTACAAATATCTTGCTATTTATAAATGCCTGAGTGATATCAAATTAATATATTCACGCGAAAGGACATGATTTAGAAATACACGTGAATTCATAGTATGCTTAATAAAGATCACATGGATCCTTAAAGTCATGTTAACTATATAGGTATATTTAATGTTATTCAGAAAGCAGGTATGTTAATCGACAAATGCTAATTCGCGCGACACACATTCCGCATACATCATTTGATTATTTTCTGTATAATTTATAATTTTTTTAATACTTTCACAAGTGTATCGGATATGAGATTCACGTATTTCATCATGCTTATTAATCAATGTTTTTTCCTATTAGACTCCCACTTTTTTCAACTCACTCGTTGGAATCGGGCCGCATCTTGCTTCGTTTTTAAACGTGCAGAACTTGCTGATATCATCGAAATGCAAGCCAGACGGACATCGGTTTAAATAGGGATAACCATCGACGCACTGAAATTAAATGCCTTTTTTAAATATCATCTTTGTATTTGTTCAAAATTTCTCCTGCTTGTGGACGAAATTAAAATAAATTAAAGGAATTTGCTGTTTGATAATGATAGCGAATAATGTGAAAAAATATGTGAAGAAATTTCTTACAAAATTATGGTGCTTATATTAAAAACATATTATTTTTTAAATTTCATCTTTTTGAAGTATGTTTTTAAGTCTGCTAAGCATTTGTTTATTGTTTGTTGTATTAAATTTCAGTTCAACATCATACAGTAATAATTAAGAAACATTCATATTTTAATCTTTTTTGAATGGTTTAAGGTCTTTCTACGAAAAGCATTATTTAGGTATTTTTAATATATATATTTTGTTTTTTTTATTTGTTTAATTTTATCACATTTAACTTTGATGAAATTAATAATGATAAAATCACCAGTGTGTCAAAAAATAACTTCAAAATTACTTCAACTGAGAATAAAGTTCATAAGAAGGTAGAAAATTGCGGAAGAAAACAAATCTATCTTCATTGCACCTCTGTAATTTTTGTATGGAAAACACAAAAATTGTTGACCATATACGAAGTGATATTTAACTAAGAGACCTTTTAATTCTTAGCAAGTTCGACCAGGGACGCAATCAATTTTTGTTCGTTTTATTATTCCGTGAAATTATCGTTTTACAGTTATAAAGGCATGTCACATGAAAAAGAAAGTAGCTTCAATGCAACGTCGATTTACATTTATATACGAAATCATTTTTTTCTCCATTTCAATAAATAATCATTTGAGTTTGAAAATAAACTATTTGATTCTTTCAATTAAATTTATTTGTTACTTAATTTTTTAAAATATATTTCAAGTGCAGTAAATAGGACAAAGGTGTTTTCGGTAAATACTACAAAAATAAAATAGAAAACATAAAGCAATAAAAGATTAATTTTTAAATGAGAAAATGAATTTGTTATTTTAGAAATGTAACAATTTGTTACCTGATAAAATCTTCGACACGTTGCAGGGTCAGCAAAATTGCCATTTCCCTGGCCTTCAGGACAAATGAATTCCTCTTCTTTCTTTTCTTCATCTTTCTTTAATTTTTGACCGGATGCTGGAATAATGAAACTATATAAGTCCTCATTTTTAAATGTAAAAGGTTAGATATTTTTTGTATTATTTGTATTAAGTTACATTATTAATATAAGATAAACTACAATAAAATTTGACAAACAGAATATAAAGTGGAACTAACAATTTTCGATCAAGAGTGCGGTAACGTATCGACAAACTAAAGTTTGTATACTCCGATGAATGAAAAAATAATGAAAATGATGGTTCAACAATATTTGAACTATATTGATATTCCTGAAAATCTTTGATAGAAATGTTTTTTAATAAGATATTCGTCAGGTTTGCAAAAGTCTTAACAAAAAGAACTCATGGATATGTGTTTTTGTATATGTGATTCCCAAGCACTTTTAGAAATAAGAATCAGAATATATTATCATAATGTTTTAAATTTTTGTTAAATTTACTTTAGTTTTTCTCAAACATTTTTTAGAGATATGTGCACACTTGCAATGAAGGTATCAATTATTTATGTATTTAGCACAGCTGATTTTAATTTGTATAATTTTAAGAGGTTTGTAATTAGATAGTTTTAAGATCAAATACATCTTATTCGTAATTTTTTATGTTCATATAATCGTTTTTTTGAATCATGAGATCAATGAATGATAAAATTAAGTAAAATTATAGTATACATTTATGAAGTATATTATAAAATGTCATACTTTCTTATATAAAACGTTCTGTAAAATTTTACACAAGATATTACATGATATCACAAGAAAATATCTATCAGAGAAGACTTTATGTATGATTTTTCATAAGACTTCACACAACAAAAGAAAAAAAAAAACGTGATATAACAAATTTTGAAAAATTTGATTGTCACGAATACTTTTAATATTTTTTTACGAAACTCCACGAATAAATGTAAAAATCCTTCGACAGCCTTAGACTTCGAAACTCAAAAAACACATGTGACTTAATTTATGAAATTCTAGATTTAATTTCATAAAAAAGAATGAAAGAATTTGTTTGAAAGATGTATTTTTATTTGCCTAAGACTTATGAATTGTACGTACCAAGTTAAATCTTCTATATGAAGCTGCGCTAAGACAATGGATTAGAGAATCCATTCAAAACGGGTTCCTTGCTTAAAGTTACTAGTTTCTTAAGGAATGAACAATTAAAATCTGATTATATAGATTATGTGACTTTCGTGTTAAATGAAATCTCCATTAGTTTTAAACTAATATTAAATAATAAGTTAAATGCACATACGAGACAGGTATACAAATTTTAGATCATCTAAGATTGATATAATATTAAAGTTTAAGTCTAAAATTAGTATTAAATATGATCTTCAATATTAGTTTGAGGAAAAAGTAATCCATTTTTTTTGTTAGATGGGTGTACTGACATATATCTTGTAACATATTAATCAGATAAATTCTCAGACTTGCGCTCATTAAAAAAGTAACATTCCGTATTGTAAAAGAATCATGTATAGTTTTTTGATTGGTCGATTCAGTTATGAGTTAAAGGGTGTTAAAAATGAAAAAATTCAACAAAAAGATAATTTGGTACATTTTACAGTTTTTCTTTGATACAGGTGAAAATATAAGCCAGGCGGTCGAAACTCTGTGTTTATAGGCCCGATACTGTAGCAACCAATTACGTGCAATTTCGGTTTCGTTCATTCCGTTGAGGTATTTTTGATGTTAAAGATGCACCTCGCACAGGTAGGCCCGTTGTCGAAAATGTCGATACAATCACAAACACAATCGAAATTGACCGATATGCTAGCAGTCGTATTGTCGCCCAAAAGCTAAAGATCGACCATAAAACAGTTTTAAACCATTTGCACAAAGCTGGATTCCAAAAAAAGCTCTATGTTTGGGTACCACACCAATTAACACGAAAAAACATAATAGATCGAATTTCCATTTGCGAAGTCTTGGCAAATGGAATGAAATCGACCCATTTCTTAAACGGATGGTGACTGGGGATGAGAAATGAGTCACTTATGACAACATTGTACAAAAATGATCATGGTCGAAGCATGGTGAAGCAGCTCAAACGGTGGCCAAACCAGGACTAACGGCCAAGAAGATTCTGCTGTGCATTTGGTGGGACTGGAAAGGAATCATTTATTTTGAGTTGGTTCCATATGGTCAAACACTAAATTCGGACTAAACAACTAGACCGTTTGAAGCTAGCGACTGACCAGAAACGGTCAGAATTGGCCAATAGGACATGTGTTGCATCAGGACAACACCAGACCACACACATCTATAATGACTCGCCAGAAACTCCAGGAGCTTAGCTGAGAAGTATTAATGCATCCACCATATAGTCCAGATCTGGCACCAAGCGATTACCACATCTTTATTGTTTTGCAAAAATTTTTTAGTGATAAGAAATGGGCATCAAATCGGACAATCCGAAATATGTTAAAGTCTTGATGTTCACATAAAAATAATAGATTTCTTTTTCCCCAAACTAATATTATTTTATATACCAATAAATGAAAAATTTCTGTTGCTCATTATTTATAGCCAAACTATGAGCACTGTAAATCACAATAAAATATCTTGAGTAAATCAAAAGCGTTTAAAAAGTGTACAAAAACATATATTACACGCAGTAGTAGTTGAATCATTATTTTAGTTTTAAAGTTATTAAACTACCATTTGTCTCATCGTCAAATGAATTTAAGCACCCTTAAACAATTCTGATGTTCGTGTTATGATGAACCTCTGTTATATGATAAAACGTCGAAAGATAGAAAATTTCTTATCATGTACATAATGTTTCATATTCATTACATAAACTTTAAAATTGAATGTTTCATTAGCATCTCAAGTCATAAGCAGTAGCGTAACAAATGCGGTAGATTACCTTAAAATTTATGGTTATCAAGAATTTAAGGACGGTGAAGCAGTTAAGGAATTTTTAATATTCGATCGACCTTCTGACTTAATAAATACACGCAATGCTTATGATACGGGATATAAATCTTCGTTGTCTTTGTTTAATTTTCAACTTTGGAATCAAATTTTATCGAAATCAAAAACTAATATCGCATGGAATATCTACATTTGCTCTAGGATCTTCAATTGATATTCGTGCTTCAAAATATCTCACTTTTAATCCTTTTTTTTTCTGAATTTGAAAAAGGGTTAAAATATTTTCTTGTTTATAAATGGTCTCGAATAATTATATTTTCCATGATAATATCATTTCAAAAATTGTGAAAAATCGTATAATTTGCAGTACGAGTTAGTTAGCTTCAGCTATTTGTTCTTATTTTGTTGCGTTTCGAGCAATTTTTTGAATTGCGAAATTCTGTAAAGTTTTACATGTAATGTAATACTTTACAGAATACTTTCAAGAAAATTAATTCAGATGAATAAATATAATTATTTTTGCATTCAAACTCATATTATAAACTTTAATAAAATATTATATTTTCAACAGTTCATTTATAAATACCTATAGCAAAATGAATATTATAGACGCTCTAACATTCTTCAGCAATTTAATTTTTTTAGTTTATTAACGTCTGTTAAATGTTCATTAATTGCTGGTATGTGCAGAATACTTTTCAGTAAAATGCATTGTAAATAAGCTCTTAAGAGTTTCGTATTTTCTGGCAATGGTTGCTTTTTTAGACATCTAAAATGAGAATATTGCACTTGTTTACATTTCATTAATCATTTTCTTTATTAAATTAAGTGTAATGAACACTAGAGTTTATAAAGGTATATGAATTCTCCAGTCAATTAAATCTTTAATACGTTGTATTACAAATTATTTATGGCTGTTTTTGTTCAAATATGAAAAATAACCATTCAGAAATATTGATCGACGGTATGAATATTGATAACAAATTTTCTAATGAAAGGATTATCGTGTATCGTAATGCAATTAATTGTGCAACTGAATTTTGTTTAAATCTGTACCCGCAAATGCCGCAAACACAGTGACTTATGCCAAACCAAAAACATCCAGAACAGATTTAAGTATTTATGTGTTTGAATAATCACGTCTACGATTCTTATAATGAACAGTTTCCTAACTTTTTGCAATAGTTAATATAATTAATTAACGTTACATGCATTCGTATAATATAACTATGTACGATTTGGATTTAAAAAGTATATAATGTACTTCTTAGTTCTAAACAGCATTTAAAAACATTTTTTAACAACAGATTCTGTATTATAAAATACGATATACGCATTTATTATTGTGAATGTTTCGTTTTACATTTATTATTCTTTTGTGGTAATTCGATTCTTTACAACTTATTTTATCATGCTGCAAATCGGAAGCTATCCATTTTATTAATTTTTATTGATTTTAGGTAACTGGAAATGATATCTTCATATTTCTTATTCATATGAATTGAATTTCCAGAAAAGAAAAAAAAAACAACAACAAAACAAAATAAATAAATAATTAATCAAATATAAACAAATTAAACATTTACTTAAATTCTCTGGTTCAAAATTCCTTATACAATTCTGTTTTTTTATAGAATGGAATTAAAGAAAATAGAATTTCACATAATTTATGAATAAGATTATACATTTTGCAAGCTCTCTCATTTGCTTCTTTTCAAGCGTTCGCGCACATTAGTCTATCTCGGCCACACGTATAAGCTAGCATGAGCTAACGATATTCCCTAATGATTGTCCAATATTTTTAGTTTGTTTTCTTCAAATTTTGTGCTAACTTGTACTTCGTATAACGTGAAACACAGTTTTATTTATTAAACTAATATATTATAAAAGTGTTTATGAATTTAACAGAAGATAAAATATTTAATTTTATTTGAACAAATTTAATTTTCTTGCATGCTATACTTAATCAATTTATTAGGTTTTTTATATCATTATGTATCAAATTCAACATTGTATTTTTAACTGAACTTTGTATTTCACTGATTTTGAACTTCACCTTTCTTTATTTTAGAACACAATTGAAACAACATATTTCATCATTACACAATTCCTATTCTTTTAGCAATTCAGTTTGTCAAATTTGATATAAAACTTGTTAAAAAAACGGTATAAATTTTATAAATTTATCATAACATTCTGGCAAAACAATACTGAATATGAGTTTTTGTGCGGTTTCTGTACGTTAAAAAATAAAAATGACGTTTTATGTCTAATGAATGTTACATTTTCCACTAGATCAGTTCGTCGTATCTAACATTAATTTTCCGATAAAGCAACAACAATTATACCAATGAAGTAACGAGTACGTTTAAAGATGATCCGCAGTCAACAATCGATATAAAACACAAAACCTCTCCTTCGTGTGATAACGCTTGGTTGCATATTATGAAAAGCACGAAGTACGCACTTAAAACGTAAATACGAGTGAACAATTTTCTCGCAACCAACATACTTCAATTGAACTGCTGGATTACCATCTCTTTAAGTCGATTCAACATGCATTCGTACTGATGTACATTTTGCCAATTATAAATTAAAGACAGATGGATGAATGACGAAACGTGCCATTCTTTGCAATCGTAGAATATCCATGATGTTATAAAGATACGAAAAAGTAGTAGAAATTCTAAAATATTATTTCGTTTATGGGTTCAGCTTCTTCGCCAACACGAATCACTTTTACAAGCAATTGTTCGTTACAAGAAAAGGTTGTGATTTTTTTTTGTTTCAGTCGCGGAAAATGGTAGCAAGAGTAACCTTGTGGAATGAAAATTTAAATGTAATTATATGAAACGTCCGGTTAATAACATTAAAATGTATTATTCATTTAAATTTTTATTAAAAATCTGATCATATGTTGGATATAGAATTGTTCATTACTTGTGAACTAATAGGACATTTAATGAATGTGTTTATCTAGTGAATCTTTTTGCTTAATAATGCTCATTCATATGCTTATTTAGTTTTCTTTTTTATAACGTTTGGAACTCAAAATTTCACTTCCTCGTCAATTCAGTCTCGTACTACTCGGTCTACCTTCATTTGTCGCATACCATTCTTTCCTTTCCCATTCGTGCCTGTTGAAGTTTTTTTTTTTTTTTTTCCTGCATTCTCCGCTAATTTTGTCCTTTGGTAAAAATTTTCTAAATACTTTATTTTCGAAGTCTGTTTTTATTCTTCGTATTCTAAACAAGTTTCAATTAATATTTACTGAAGACAAGGTTTTGACTCTACTAAAACTATTCAATTATATTAAGATTTCCACCCTATTCATGATAATTGGTAAAATATCGAATACAATACGAGGGGATGAAATTCATCTGGCAGATTCTAAAGAGACAAATATAAACAGCATCCAATACTGCGGCAGTTGACCGAGACCGACAACGTCTTGCACAGCAATTCCAGAGAATATACTGTATAATAGACACTACGGGTATGAAGTACGGCTGGGATAACGAAATCAAAAAATACTTTTCAAGAGCGATATATAATGAATCTAAAACATAAATATTACTGTTGAGTGAAAGGATAATTACACGAGATAACTCGTGAGTTTAAATTGGGATTAAAAATTTGGATAATACAAAAAATATGGAATAAAAAGATAATGAAAAAATGTTGACAAAAGTTATTCATTAATAATTAATGCACAAAGTATAAAACATAAAGAAAGATAATTTCCAATTATTATGAAAGTACATATTACATACATACCAAAGACAAATTTGTTGTGTAATTATTAAATTAGCTTTTAAAAAATAAGCATTGAAAGGTAACAAATAGGACAAAAAATATATAATTGAAATGAAATTTTCAAAAAGATCCATGTATATTTAAACAAGTTTGGGCAAATACTTCACAATAAAATGTTTTATTAAAGAAAATTCAACAATTAAAGTTTTAATATTTAATGTAAATTAGTTATACATTTCACAGAGTGCAAAGGTAATTATAATTTTGCTAATATTAATGTGTAATTATTTGTCATTGCACATATATACGAAAGTTCGGATACACGGAGAATTTAAACTACACGAATTTTAGTTTTTAAGTGAAATTATCAACCCTGAAAAGACTTTATAATTATATTGTTTTATATAATAAATTAAATCATAACACGCATTAAAAAGAAATAAATAAAACTAAATTAAATATTCCTAAATATTCATGTGTCTAGATACATCAATTATGTATTTCATTGAAAAAATCTTAATTTTGATACGTAAACAAATAATTTTTGTAAAATATAAAAATACATACGAAATATTATGAAGCCATTAATATTGACAATTTTGTCCTAAAGGTTTATGATAAAATAATTTATAAACATAATTGTGACTTAAATGACTTCATAGTAAAGCTAAATAAAAATAATTATACAGAGAATTTGTAATTATAATTTTGATTAATTCATAAAAATTATGAATGCATTTCTAACATTGATAATTTTAAAGAAAAATGTGCTTCGAGTTTGTACAGCATCAACACAAACGACTGAAAATCTTGTCAACTAAGTTATGTTGATTATGTTGCCGTATGCAGAATTACAGTTAAAAAGCAGCGCCTCTAGTGGATTGGGTCTTCAGGCGAGAAAGTTTTATATCGAATTTTACGCTTATGATACACCGAGCTGTTCGTGAATGAATTTTGCTATTTCTAGTATTCTTAAATAACAAATGCCTATTACAATATACAAAATATTGTAATGACTTTACAATAGCATTTAATATTCCAAATATTACTGATATAGGGAGATTTCGATTAAAAATTAAACTTCATAAGAAATTTTGCATTTTATTTGTAATATAATGAACGAAATTTGATTATGCGCATAAAGTTCAATTCCGTTTTGAGATTTAATAATTTAACAAAAAACGCGTTATTTTTAATTTCGATTAAATTTGAATGACATCCAAAAATTTTTTTTTTCATAATTGAATGAATAAATGTAACAAAATTATCTGCGATGGAACATAATAAAATTTAGCTACATTTAAGTAATCA
>JABFOX010000250.1:0-18813 GCA_022817665.1 Axea sp. ZL-2020
GAATATTTTTCATACTTCTTAACATTTATACTTTTATATAGAATTATAATATGAAAGTATGTAAATTTACAAAAATGAAACCTAATTTCTTAATGACACTCACTCATAAATGGTATCTCTAAATATTTTTAATTAAAGTAATACGGTGCTCGTATAAAATATATTCAAAAGCACAATTTTTCAAAAATTAATTGCAGGAAATAATAATTCTATGAGCCGTTAATCATTACTGACTGTTGATACAGGATCAACAAAGAAATGATAACACCAGTTATAATATTGATCAGAATTAATGTTAGTGCATACATAATTGTTAGCATAATGTTATAAGCTTTATGTCGATATAATATCAGTATTATTCACAATTGATATAAGATTTGCCATAAATGAAGTAATTTATATTAGTTTAAATTATTTAGTATGATAACGAACTTTATATATTTATTAAAAATTATTATTCTTTTCATCAAAACAACAATGTTAATGCTGGCCAATATTAATATTACAGGATTGGATAACGATGAATTTTGTTGTATTTCTGTATAAAATGTTGATTAGAAAACAATTAAGATACATAAAAAGATCGCATTGTAAAGAATAAGAATGTTAATTTTTTAATTCAGTTGAATTTAATGATTTTGTCAATTTTAATTATTTTCTATTCCACATTTTTCATAGGAATATCAGTAATATGCAAGTAATTTTCCAACTGCAAATTAATTACATATCTGATTAATATTGATCAACAAGTGGCCTGTAGTCTAAGTAGTATTATTGTTCCAATTCTGATTTTTTGCTAAGAAAAAATAATTTAGTAAAATTCTAAATAAACTGTCAGTACTGGCACTGTTATCATTGGTACTATTCCAATACAGCGTCATATGTCAATTTCCGCATAGATTCTTGACTTTTACGATGTTCTTGAATGCCATATACAAAAGCACAACTCATCAATATGATATCAAGTAGTACCGATAAATGCATCCCACTATTTGATGTTCTTGTGATTCATGTTAGTGTTAGGACCAGGAGAAGGTGCAACTACCATGATTGTTAGTTTTGGTATAAAAGATTAGTTTGAAATAACTTTTTATATTAAATCTAACGAGCATACAACCTTGTATTTTGGACGTTCTAAATTAGCAGGTTTTCAACACAATTGCATATTGTATGTATACATACATACATAATTTTTATATATTACAGTAAAATTAATATTTAATAATAATGAGGAAAAAATTAGCTTAACTTAAGTAAGCTGTATATTCTATTAATAAAGTATTATTTTCAGATTATTGTGTTATAACGATTGGTATGTTGAACCAGTAATAAATTTATCTATTTTAATTCTTTAAGAAAGCATGAGTTATTCCCCAAAATGAAAATTGCTTTTAAGCCTGCTACTTTAACGTACTCCGTATTTATTTTTTGTATTGATTTTAAAATTTTATTTGATGTTTTACACATTTTAATCTTTATCATTAATGTTTCATCATAATTTACACCTTTTTGTAAAATGTTATTCTGTATATTGAAATGGATCAGTAAAACTGATTAGTAAAAAGAACAAACACTTTAAAAAATAGCTGTAGAAATAGATTTTTAGAAACAAAACGATAAGTTAAATTTCCTCATTTATATATCTTGAATTTCAAAATATAATATTGTAGTGGAAAAATGTATTTTTAATAAGTAAATTTATCCGTGTAATGTAAAATCCTTGGTTAAAGTAAAATATAAATCAAGATAAATTATAGTATTTTTTTAGTGTGAATATGTTGTATTTAACGATTCCTCGTGAATACATTTTATTTACATTTTTAAATAATATTGAACTCTTTTTAAATAACACTTTAATTTACAAATTCATGATATTGAGCTTTTAAATTTTATAATAGTTGATATTACATAATTTAATTAAGCTTTACAGCTGTATGGTGAACTTCTCAAACTATATTTTTAAAAGCTTACCAAATTTCAGTATTAACAAATAGGGAATATTTAATTTTAAATTTTATTGTTAAGTACATGTCAATGTATTTTCAATAATTGTTCATCAATATTACGATTGAAAAATTTATCGTTTACACAATTGTCAGAATTTTGTTATAAGGTGATATTTTCATTTGATATCTGTAAATATTCCCTATCCATAATTCAGAGAATAATTTAGTTGATTTGATCAAATAATTATTTTAATATTTAAAGAAAAACATAATTTATATAAGTTCACAAATTACTTTATTAATCTGATAAAATGGTATTCATTTAATGAAAATGGAAACATATTCATATTAATTTAAGTAAATATTTTGAGATATTTGTAAAATTGTTATCTTAATATAATCAAATAACAGTAACATAATGCATTTGGTTCAATATTTAAAGTAGAAATGATATATAGTATAATTTATTATGCAGAAAATGTATTTTCTGTGGTCTAAATTTCTAAATAATGAATATTCATTAAACATTCACTTGATAATATGTTATTTTAATAAATTTTCATACTTATGTATGACAGTTTCGTACTTAAAGTATGAAAGTTACTAAGCACGACACTGTCATAATAAGTAGGAAAATCTATTAAAATAACATATTATGCAGTGAATATTTGAATTAATGAATATTCATTAGTTAGACACTTAGAGCATATAAAATACATTTGCTAGATAATATATTATAAAAAATACTATTTTTAATAATTAATTTTTTATTTAATATTACTATATACATATATATATATATCGTTCAACCACATATGTTACTGTTATTTAGTAAAATTAAGATAACGATTTTACCGATGTCATAAACTATTTATTTAAATTAACATGATCGTTTTTTTCTTATTTTATTGCACGAAAACCAGTTTATCAAAGTAGTAAAATATTTTGTAAATTCAGCTAAATTTGTTTTGTTGCTTAAATAAAAATAAAATTATTTGATGAAATGAACTTTATCATAATCTGTCTTTCACATCAAGTAGTCCCATTTATTAACATCAAATAAAAACAATAATACTTTACTGAATTTTGAATTTGATATATGTATTATACATATAAACTTTACAAATTGTGTAAATGATTAGTATTTATATTATAATACTGGTGAAACAGTTTAAAAAAAGTTTCTTGATTCATGTTTAACATTCGAATATTAGGTACGATATTTTATTTTGGTGTTATAACTATTTTGTTGTAATATGTATTGATATCCTTAAAAATCAACAATTTAAACATTTGTTGTATGTGAAATGTATTTTATTTTAATGATATCATTGATAATAAAAATTTTATTTATTATAGAAAAATATTCTAATTTCAAAATAAAATTCTTTATGCTATAATAGTATTTAGAATAATATGAATCTTAAAATGCTTTTTGATATTAATTTAAAATCCATAGTTTTATAATTGGGATGTTTTAATACTAAATCAAAATGAACAAATGTTAAGTTAAAAACTGTCAATATATTATATATCAATAGAAATTTTAAGTACTTCGTATGTTATGTAAAGTCTTATTTCATACGAGTTTAATTCATGTTTTCTTTCGAAAGTTCTGAGTGAAGTTAATTTAGGACCAGTTTCACTCGTAAAGTTGTAATACAAACAATTTTGTAGTTGTAAGCGAGTGTATATATTATGTTCCTGAGTTATATTCATGAAACGTACACTAACACTAGTAATACTAATCATTAGTGATAACAGTGACTAATAGTGGAACAGTGATCAATAGTCACAACAGTTTCACTACTACTTACACTGATACTGCTGATAAGTTTGATATCTTTAATGTTACTTGACACAATTAATCTTAGTCAAACTTGTGTCACAGAGCTAAGTTCAACTAGACGTACTTTTATACATTAAAATAAAATAAAGCAAATCCATGAAGCTAAACAATAATAAATGGTTTGTGTATAATGTATCATATAAAACTAAAGTAACTGTTTTTTGTTTGTTCTGCCTTTTTATTATTTATTTACCTCCTGTTTGAAATAATTGAAGTTCACTTGACACTTCGACATCGATAAATTTGCGCGCTTAAACGAGGTTTGAATTTTTAAAGTTACATGGCAGGAACGTAGTAGTTAATTTTGAAATTTTGAACGCTTGAGTAATATACATTTCTGTTGGGGATCATTTCTCAATTACGAATTCAATTACAGTCCATTATATTTCATTTCGAGTACCAAATTCCTTTCTTTTACCTTATAATTCCTTTGTTTCATTAATATCAAATCTTTTATTGTAATAAATAAGACTAATGTAAATTAATAAACAAATTGTTTTTTTTTTTGTTACAGGTATGTAGATTACAAACAACTATGCAGATACAGGTAATTGCACAATGTTCTTAAAAAGATATGTTTTTAATAATCTTGTTTTGAACATAGATATTAAAATTTTATCAGTTTTAAATATAAATATAAACTGTATATATATAAATATCTGAGCTTAAAATTCAATTTAATCGTAAACGAAATCGAAATAATCAAAAGTGTTCATCTATGTAAATTATTAATCTGATTTATTATGAACCACTATAACTATATCCGAACATAATTGTAGCAGATCTCTTCGTATTACAACAGGTTCAACTAAATCTTATTAAATCTGTTCGAATCAGCTATAAAATCTGATTAGATTTGTATTGGCACACTGGCAGTGTAACGTGTTTCTAATACCCCATTAATGTAGTAATATGTCGTTTAATTGTCCCATTTCTCTAGATTATCGTTCACAATCAGTATCACAGTCGTCGAATTTTATTTGTTAAAAACAAAAGAAACATGCAACAAAATTTCAACTTATAAATGTCACTTTTTAGTTTATTTGCACATTAAATTCATCTTTCCATGAAGACCGATCAATAATTCATGAAATTCACCGTCAAAAATAAACTTTGCCAATGCGTTAATCTCTAGTAAGGGATACCCATCGATTAATGGATTTAAGTATTTTGTTTCATTCCGTGCTGTTAACATTTTGATATTGTGCGAGCAAAGGAACCACTTACTATAATGGAGTTTTATAGTTGGTGTTTGTCTTGGTAAGCTGTCCTCGATGTACAGTCATTTTGGAAAATGGATGTGCTCCAATCTCTTTACTACTTGCACCGCAATGACTGTGCATTTCTGATGGGTTGGGTCGAACTTCTCTCGTTACTACAGTCCATGAGTCGAGGATTGTTTATGAGCTTGGTTATGGAGTTACCTGAAATCTGAAGTATATTGTTACGTTCCATAACAAATTTTCAAATATCTCATGTTAGCGATTGTTCTTCGCATTTGGACATTGTAAATTTTATCGAGGTGCGATATTCGATTTAAGAACACGTGATAATTGAACTGTGCACTTTTAAACAGCATCGATCAACCATCAAGTCATATCAATCTAATCGAAAGAGGAAACGGTTTTTTAGTCCTTTATTTTGTAATTCAAAATGGCTGGTGGACAGTTAATCAACCGAGTGTTTGTTTTTTTGCCAAGTCGAATTATATGTCGAAATAAATGTGTGCGTATGAGAGAGGACTTAATAGAATAATTCAGTTGAACGACATTGTATAAAGAAGAATTCTACAGAATTCTCATTGTAATTTTGGAATATTATGGAACGCCACATTTTATCATAATAAACTAATAAAAAATTATCATATAAATGAATTTATCTATAAATGTAGAATTTGATTTTGTTAGTTTATACAATTTAAGTTTTGAATTTAAAACAGTGATCGCCAATAAATATTCTGGTAATAAAAAGTTATATAATGAACGATAAAAGGAGTATCTGTTAGTAAAATTAAATGTAATACTTAAATATGAATAAATGACCATTAATAAATATAATATAATAAATAAACTTCAAATATTACTTAACATATAATACTTACATTGTAAATAGAATTCACTTCGAAGTGCATTTGAAAATCATTGCTTTTATTAGAAAAATATTAATTTTATTAATTATTTTTGCAATCAATGTGTTTTTGAAATATTTTTGGTATATTATTTACTTTTATTATAGCATTCTTACTTTGCATGACAATAAGATTTAAAAGACACGATTAATAATTTTAACCTCTAAATATTTATTATTGAGAATATTTCCTACGCACATATATTATTAAAATAGGACGGATATGATGTACTTAGTAGATTGACGACAAACAAAAGACAACCTGAACAGACATTATGATTATCCAAATATTTACTCCACATTATTATTACTATTATTATTATTCTTATTGTTGTTGTTATTATTATTATTATTATTATTATTATTATTATTATTATTATTATTATTATTATTATTATTACTACTACTACTACAACTATTATTATTCTTTTGTTTTTCTTTCTTTTTCTCACGCACCCTTTTAAATTCTTCCATTCTTTCCTAATATATTCACACATACGTATTTGTTTTGTACAATTTTCAAGTCCATAGAATTTCGAAACATTATAAAACGGTGACACAGCAAGGGGACTTCTCGTCGTACGCAGTTACGATGATCACTCTCAATTTTTCTCTCTCATTCACATCATCTGACACTGTGTCCTTCTTTTAATTTCAGTAGCTCATATATCCATTCCACCTCTGTTACATCTTCCCTCATTTACTCTTTCGACCCTTTTTCCCAAATAACCTCATCTTTACACCCATACAACACAACACTCCATATTCTCCTCCTCACTTCCACACAATCTACATCTTTTATTCATTTCTCTTTCCCAATATTTATTTGCTCTCCACACATTCCTGAACCTCAACCTTTGAAAATCCTTCGAAAATTTATTCGCTTTCCTTTAACCTTTCGTGAATTTGATTTTCTTTATCCTTTCTTTCAGTTCAACAACTGTATCGCTATGCTGCAGTCCTATCATTTCGCCATCCACATCTTTTCTTATAATTTTCCGTATATCTAACATTTATCATATTCTTCTTCTTTTCCACAATTCTTTTGTTTACACATTTTTGTAAAATAAATTGTAAAACCTTTCGAATCTTTTATTTCAATATTAACACGTTCTTTCACGCCATGAATGTTAATACTTTGTGGACAAGCACCACAAATTTGTAACGTTTCAAAAGTATTGCAATATATTCAAGAAAATATATTGTAGATGCCTAAAGTTACAAATATGTAACATTTGAAAAGTTATGAATTATGCATGACTAACACCATTTTTATGATAAATATGTTTAAAGTAGCCATTTAATATACTAACTGTAACTTCAGTATTTTTTTTTCCTGAATAATTTCATAATTCCATCCATTCAGGGTTAACTTTCCCTTCATTAAATATCTCATCATATCTCTGCTAATTCTAAAACCTCGTGTTATATATTCTTATAACATCTTTTTTACTCTTTTTCAATTATGTAAACCAAAAATTTCAACCTCTAAATATATATATTTTGAACTATATTATTAAAAAGTATTATTTTCCATTACCTTTACAGCTTGTTAAGCCATTTCCACTCTTTTCCTAATAAATTTATGCATACCGTTATTTGTAATAAAATTAAATTCAAAATAATTAAATTGTTAGCCTTTTCTGTCCTCCTTTCTTTTCAAGCTTTCATCTTTTTTTTATATTTGCTTTTTTTCCACTCTTACTAAATGCTACTATCTTTGTCTAATTCACGTTAGTCTCTAGTTTTTTCTCATCCATATAATTCTCTACCCTTTTAATTAAACGTCCCATTTATCCTTCATTTTCCGTCACTTTCCGCCACAAACGCTTCATTTCTACTGAAATTCTTCCTTCTTATGATCCTTTCAATTTGTTTCATATCTGTTAAATAGATATTAAGGAGTGTTGAACTTAGAAAGCATATTATGTAACATGGTTTGCTATTCAAAACATTTCCGATACTCTTCTCTGTTATGATTTTACACTTAATCGCTTTATAAATTCACTTGATCTTTTCAATTCATTCAGTTTTCACTCCGTACCCATCTACAATACTGATATAATGCATAATCCAAATTCCAAAATAAACTGTACGGTCTTCTACCTTTCTTTCTTATCTTCATATCTATGAATATATCTCATAAATTTTGTAAAATAATTACAATACAAATATAGTTTAACGTAATAAAAATAAATTAAATGTATTGTATTATCATTCGCATAGATAAACATTTAATTTAGAATAAAATCAGATTGAAAAGTGACAATTTTTCGGTGCAAATTAGGTCTACAATTAGTTGAACTCCAATTTCTGATGCTTGAAGCTTCGTTACTTTATTTAAAATTAGTGCACAGGCATAAATGTACATAATTAAACAATTTTATAAAGGTAACAAAAATTAAAATATATGAAAGCCAGATTATGGAAACATGTATGTCACATGGATCCATATTGGGTCCATATAAATGTTCGATTTAGCAGGTATATAGAATTTATCTGACTATATTTCTACATATTTGTGTGTTCAATTTCGAAAAGAAAGATCTAGTTCAAAGTACCACAATTGGGAGACCATCTTTTCTTAGATTACAAATGTGAACCTTATTCGAATTCCGAAGGATCCACAACTGAATTCGGTATCAAATCAAATCCACTTAAACCCAACCATGTATTTAATCAAGCCAAATTCTGCTGAGGCAAAAGTAAAAATTTACACAGTAAACAAATAAATAATAAATATGTGTTCACTCATTTGTACTTTGCTTGTATGTTGAGAAGTCTCGTTGGATAAATTTGGGTGAATAGTTTTATTTTTGTAGCGGTACATACATTTAAACATTTGTTATTAAAACTTAGTGTTTTCATCTCTTAAAATAATACCTATATTACAGATATACAATAAAAATACAACTGGATAAAAATAATACATTTGAGAGCACTGCTTGCTTTCAATATTCGTTCCTTCATTATTCCATATGAAGGAAATGAGGTAAAAGTTAAGCCAGATCTAGTTATTCTTGAATAATATGGATTAAAGTTAAATTCGATTAGAATTTCAAATTTAATTATGTATAGGTGATATAATTTTCTTATAATAACGAAATTTCTTAGCAGAGACCGGATTCGATGCTTTTAAAATTGAATCCACTAATCACAATTGTGATTTTTTAGATTTTTTTTAATTCTACTGTATTTGGACATTTTCACTGAATTAATGTAATTTTGTCGTATAAATCAAATATGTTGAAATGAAAATTTTTATTACATTAAACTGATTCTGAACAAATAGATTTAAATTTGTCAAAAATCAGATAAATACCGAGGAAATGAAATTTTAAGTCAAAATTATTATAATCATTTTATATAATGCGCATTCGCATAATGTTTATAATTGTGTTTGTTATATGTAATGTATAATTCGTAATGAATTTAATTTTACGTTAGAAAAAACATATGGCTAATTGTACACAATAATTGTGGTACGTATTTTAGAATAATTCAAATTAAGATTTTACTTGATATAATACCAAACGAAGTGTTTATTATTATTATTATTATTATTATTATTATTATTATTGTTATTGTTATTATTATTGTTATTATTATTAATATTGTATTATTTGACGTCATATGTTGAATTTATATAATTTTTAATTGATTAATGAAATGTGATTTTTTGTATAGAAAATTAGTAAGCGCAGTTAAAATCATAATCACATTTTTGTTAAATATTGTTTCACTTAAATTCTTAATTACATAGAGTAATACCTAAAAAATAGCACCACTACTATTCAAAATAGTAGCTAATGAATATTTCTCCCTTTACCTCGCTCCTCTGTCCGATTCTTTCATTTCGGTTTCGTAAATTATAAAATGGGAAGTAGTAAAATTGTCTTGTATAATTAACGAGAAAACGTCGTCGACGTCAACGCGTCCCATTTTCTTTCAATTTCAAAGTCTCATTCCGTTTGTCGTTCGCTTGTTGCTAGGCAAGTTCACGAATCACAGCTACGGTTTTGCGCCGGGCACGTAACTTAGATCGATCTGAACTAAATACACCAGCATTGCGCCCGAGGGTATGTTTTGTGTCTTCTCAAAGATGCACCAACACGACACCGTTGGCTCGAAATTTTCGTGTCGCCTTTAACCAATCATTAACCGAATTATTTCGAAATAATTTAATGCCGGAAATTCAATGCAACGAAAATTCGATTAAAAATTCATCTCGCCCCACGTCGAAATGCATTTAACGTTGGCACAAATTGAAATTGGGATTCGTTATGGCCGTAATAAGGTTGCCCGATCGACGTCTCAGCTATAGGAACTGGTGCTGCCGTTTCGCAACCCAGATGGGTTTCAGTCCGATTCGCCACAGAATGCAAATAGATTGTTTCACTTTTTGGCGAGATTTATTAGCGTGCGGATGTCGTACGACACATCGTCACGTTTTTATTTCACCCGTAACTTTTTATGAGCCACGTCTTATCATTAAAACATTCCAGAATATTTTTTCCGTCGATTCACAAACTTGGAACTTTTAATTTAAGGTCTTCCGCGTGTTTTCCGATTTTTCTTTGTTCTCTCGCGAAATCATAATTTCGTTATCGAATTGGTGCGTCGGATCAGCTATATATTTTTTTTGTTTTTTTTTTTTTTTTGCAAGGATACGACAAAATTTACGCGCAACTTGCAATGGTATCTGAATAAATTTCGATTTTCTTCGCAAGCTCGTAAATCTTGCATTTTTGTTCGACAGCGTTGCATCGGATCAATGCTACGTCGACAAAAACTGAACAATTGTGAATGGTAGATATTTTTTTCTCGGTACAATTTGTTTTGCTTTCCACTTGATTCAAGATTATCATTAAAAACGCATCATTATGATATTTTATAAATTGCAGAAATATGTGCATTCGACCTAAATATAACAAGCAAGACGAAAAAATGAATTGAAATTGTTTTGCTGATTTAAAGAGCGCAATCGAATAAGTACTCAACTAAATTAATTCGCCTGGTTTTGATGACCACTTTCCGTTAATGGTAACTAAAAAGACTGAAAAATCTTGGGATGCGTTGGTTTTACCAGTTGTATGCTTCGCGTTTTTTCTGTTTCACTTTTTGCTTATATTACGTATAAAAACGCCGGAATATCAGCGATAAAGGCAAACAGCATTTAAAATCGAATTGCTCGAATTAACCCGGGCCATCGAACGAACCTACTAATTACTTAATGACGCAATTACGAGTTCCTTCATTCATTTATTACGTCGCTACCACTGTCCGTTGCTGGCTCTACGGCTCTGAATACATTTTTTATTTTTAAATTTAAAATGAAATTAGAAATGACACGACACATATGTTTAACAGTAATTTGGACTTGGTGCAAAAGTGATCGAATTATACATTATCAGCAACAATCAAGTGGAATCATTTGTATTATTTATTAATTATTTATTGAATTATCATATTAACAAAATTATTCGTTTCCGTGCTATATTATAATTTAATGTCACAAAGATATCCAACATTGTTTCATAACAAGCGATTTCATAACCGGTATAGTTATATGAATATATTATGAACGGAATAATGGACGCAAATTGTGTAACCATAATAATAACAATAATAATGGTAATAATAATGATGATAATAATATGAATAATAATAAAATTAATTAATGGTGTAATGCTGCAATGAAACTCGTTAATAATGGAACGTTGAATACTATTTTTCAAATATCACGCCAGCGTTTGTTTTTATTAATATCGCATGATTTTGAACTCGACGCGATTCATATCAAACGAAATGTTCAACAAAGTTGATGAAACTGTAAATATAAAGTTACAGTAAACTTCATGCATTTGCCAACGCGAAACTTTCTTTTTCAACTTGTTACATCGTCCGCGTGAGCCGATGAATTCCCCGAACAAATCAGCGATGAAATAATATGATCATTTTTGTATCGTGTTAGAAAAACGTGTAGATGCCTCGCAACGGAATCATACTTTAAACGTTAGCTATTGGTATGCAATGCACCTTCGGTCGAAAAGGCAAATCTCGGTCGAAATCATTACATTGATGTTGTTTGCCGAAGAAATTAAGAGCCGACGCAACTAGATTACGTAATTTGCTGGCTTCTTGCTGTCGATTATATCGATTTGCTTTGCACGTAAGTTTTAAATTTGTTTGTTTGCTGCAATAATGCAACATTCAGTGTTAAGCTCGCAGCTTCAGTTAAATACTTAATCGGATTCAAATATATTACGATTGATATGATAAATTATAATTTTTTATTTCGATAAATTTATATTCATCCATCAGTTAGTGGCTCGGTAAAAATTGTCGTAATTCTGGTAACTTTTACGGGTGGTTTAACATTTAAGCATATTTTGTTGTAAAAATTGCTTGCGGTATAATTTATTGTAATTTGTATAAAATATCATTGTATTAACTTTGTGTAAAACGAATAAATTAAAATTCGTACGTAAAATGTAGTTTAATCAGTACTTGGTACAAACGGAAAAATTAATGAAATCCGGCCGACTTCTTTCTATGTAAAAGCATGCTTCTGTATTTACATTCATTGTGAACGTAATACCTATTTGACTTTTGAAGACGAGAACGTAAAAGGAATTTGTTTCTATTTATAAAGGATAGATTTTGTATGAATTGTCGATAAAGGGGAAAAGGACGAGCTTATTTTTTAAATCAATTAAAAATATATAAATGTGAAACCTTAATAACCTGACTATTTTTGAACTTTACATTTTATTCCATTTAAGTGAATTTAAATGTAAATACTATGCTGTACCGGTGTTTGTAATGTAATTCGAAATAATTATTTATATGAAACAATTAATGAGCGGAAAAAATCAATATTAATTGGGTCAGTAAATTTCACTGTTTCCTTTATGCAGCGAACAAATTAATTGTTCTTAAAATAAGGGAAATGTACTTAAGCGTACAAATGTAATACACATGGTGTAATAATTAATTAGGGACTGTAAGTTTTCATAACTAATAATTGGCGGGAAATGGACGTAGGTGTAACTGGGTGTTCCGGTCTGTTAAATGAACAACGAGCACTGGCATTTAAAATCGAACAACTCGCATACGAAAGCAGATGTGAAAAACGTGATATAAAAATATAATTATTTTCGTGTCCCGAACAAATGAACACGTGACTGTAGATTTGAAACAGGGATGAATTGTAATTGGACGGAAATGGAATTCGGATAGTTCGGGTCAACAGGGCCAAACAGGGAGCGAAGGAGAACGGGAACGATAGGCAGCGAGAGAAAGAGGGAGGACGTGCGCGTTCGCAAAATGCCGACGCGAGGGGGATGAGGCTGAAGTAGAGGACGAAGGAGAGCGAGACAGTTTGACGAAGAAAGAGAAGAGAGGCGAGGGTTGACGCCAGCGGTCTGTAACTCTATGCTTCTCTGAGCTGCGATCAATAGAGACGGTACAACATTGAACGGAATACAGCTGGCTAAAATGGTCGGTGCAACGTGTAGCCTATGTTCCTGGAAAACCGTTTCCTTCCGAACCGCACCGCTCCGGTTGTCTTTTGCCATTGATTCAAGGTGGAAAACGAACGCTCGACAAAAGAACCAACCCGACCGATCGTAATCCGGTGCCAATTTCACATGCATTTTGCACAAATTTACTCCGCTCTTTTCCTGGCTGCGATCATTGTTACAGCCGACGCTGCATTTATTATCGAATTTCTATGACCGCGATTTTGTGCAAAATAAAAGCTGCGTTAATTTTGTATCAAACGAAAGCAATGTTCCGGATTTGTAATCATTTTTACCGCTTGAATTGTAAGCCACATATTTTGCATTTATAGCGAAGGTAGTTAGAAGGTGGAAGTGCAGTTGGTGCTTCTTTAATTGTTGTTAAACAATTTATTTTTACTTGTATCAAAGAACGAATGCATAATAAAGAAAAAAATTTGTTACCAAGTTTTATGAAGTATAAAACGGAACGGAACGGAACGAGTAAATTTATAATTAATGATAAACTCCGTTTTTTACGTTTTCCCTACTTTGTGATTTGATAAATGTAGACGGATAAAAATTCATTTGTTATAACGTATTTAAGTGTTACAAGTAAGTTGCAAGCAAACATTGATCATTAAAATAAATCTTTTGATAATAAGTTTGAAAACTAGTTGCATTATTTGAATGCGACGACAGAGTAAGATAAATGTTGAATTTTCGTTGGAAAGTTATTCGGATTTTTTTTTTTGGCTATAATTTTTTTACTAATATTTTGATTATAATTGAATAAAAGAAGTTCAGATGCATTTGTATGTTTATGTTATTTTGATTGAAGAGTTTAGCAGTATTACTGTAATTTTACAAAAACTATTAAGCACGCATATTTATAACAAATTTTATTTCATAAAATATGAAAACAAATTTTAATAATAATATAATGTATTAATATTTTAGATGTTCATATTAAATATCACAATCGTTATAAATAATTCATTGCATGTATTTAATGATAAATATCGTGTCATATGGATAAATTCTGTAATAATACGTTTTATATTGTTTATTTATACAAGTTATATAACTGTTAAAAATCTATAGTAAAGAAATGTGGAACTTTATCATTAAACTATTAATTTTAAATGTCTAAAACCAATAATTTCTTATATAAAGGATTGTTCGATGTATTGAATGACTTTATTTATATATATTTAGAAATTTGTATTTTCAACATATTTATTATTTCTCACGTAAAATAAGTGTGTGCAATAAATTCATGAGAATGTGACCATTACGAAGTGTCTAACATTAAAATACATTTTTCATTTTAATTGAAGTATACATTTAACATATTCGATCGTTCATACTTTTTTTATAATATTTGCGTGTAGTTTTTTATACGCATCTAGTTTTTAAATAATACTCTCTTAATATATTGAAACATTCACAAATATTTGGATGATTGTCATCCTATTATATATATATATGCAAAAAAAATTATTGTTTGCTTATTTATTAAATTTATATGTTACTTTCACAGTTTTTACATTTCGAAAAACACATAATTTTTTATTGCTATAAGAACTGAACAAAAAATAATTTAAACACATTTCATTTTTAAAAAAGCAACATGTATTTAAAAGTGTAAAAAAGTAACTGAGTACTGTAATGAGAAATAACAGTATTCTAATTTTTAAATTCAGAAAGTAAACTTGTTTTATTGCTTAAAAAGAAAATGTACAAAGTTTAAAATGAATTCAAAGTTAGCAATAATTACTGATTAATATTTGATTTTAAATATTAGCCTATCAAAGTTTACTTTTTGACTATGTTTTTTTGAATTATCTGTATGGAACAAATTCGTTAAGTTTATCTTACTGCAGTATTTTCTCGATATTGATACACGTAAAAATAACAATGTAAAAGTGATTAATAATAAATGTATCAATTTTTACAACAAAATCATTTATATAACATATGAGAAAAAAATGTTGTTTTCTTTGATTTTATTAAGTAACTTATATAATTTATTACATTTTATTTGCTATTATTTTTAAACATCATTTAAAACTCATCTTACACGTGTTATGTTTTAATGAAGTTTTTATATTAAATACATTAAAAATGATATGGTTAAATTAACAATTTTATTTTGTAACAATTTGTAGATTATTAAATTATACAAAAACTACGAGTTGTCTTTTCTTATAAACATTTAATTGTAACACATAATTTATTTATAATCCGTTTTTACAATTTAGATTTTTAATTTAATAGTAATCCTTTCTAAGTGTATTGCATTAACTTGCAACTTTAATATAATTTTAGCTATGCTCAGAAAGTGATTTTATTATTTTTAAGACAAGTTCGTTAAATCTACAAAATGTTATACTTAATCAAATTGTACTAATTTTACGAAAATCGAAAAGTAATATTATTTTATATAGTTATAACAATATAAAACAATACAATACAATACATCATTTTTCAATAGATTTCACTACTAAATCATAAAATCGCTTTTACAACAAACGTTACAACAAAAAATATTAATTTTTATAATACTATTATAATATAAAATATATATTATTATAATACTGATTTCTAAAATTGTCAATATTCAAACTCAAAATTTTACATATGTAAAAAAATATATTCGCAATATATGGCAGTTCAACTTCAATATTATACATATATTAACTACTTCCTAATATATAGATAAAAAAACTAAATTAATGACAATATGATACATTTTTTTTTATTTTTATTGAAGTCTTTATTTGTTATCTATCCTTCAATTAATTGTGATACGATTATGATATATGCTATCAGTATCTCTAAAATGTTAATATATCAATCAAAAATTCCCTACTAAAGGAATTACCTACTAAAAACGTATTTTTTTTTCCAAAATCTGACTAGTTATCAGCACAGTCTCCTTTAAGAGTGGTACATTCATTTCAACGTTTCTCCAACATTTCGATGCATTTTATATAAAACCAATTGTCGAGACCTCAAAAAAATGCATGAGTTTCCAATATGACTTCATCATTTGTGGCAAATCTTTTCCCCTGGAGCATTTTTTGAGACTTACGAGTAGGTAATAGACGTTGGGGGCCAGCTTTTGCTATCGTAACCATCGAGTTGTGACACGGTGCATTGTCTTAGTGAAAGAGCAATTTCTTTTTCGCCATAAGAGATCGTTTCTTCTTCATTTCATCCTTCAATCGGTTCAGTAATGCTGTGTAATATTTGCTATTAATGGTTTTTCCTTTTTCCAAGTAGTCGATGAATATTATGCCATAAGTATCCGAAAAATACTTGGCACATTGCTTCCCGCTAACTACTGTGTCTTTGGTGTTTTTAGACCGGTTTTTAACTGCCGATTCGATTCTGGAGTGTAATGGTGAATCCATGATTCGTCCATTGTCACATATCGATGCGAAAAATCCTGTTTATTTTACTTAAGTAGCTGTAAAGAATGCTTCGAATCATCAATACACTGATGTTCTTTTTCTATTGTGAGCCAATGCGGCATCCATTTGGAAAACACTTTTCTAATGTTCGTGTAAAATATTCTATGCATTGATTTTTTATATCTGTAGAATATCAACTATCGTTTGTAATTTCGCTTTACGGTTATCTAACATAATTTTAAGGATTGTTTGTCCTATTTTGATGTTGTAACCTTAAATAGAAATCTTGAACATTCGGCATTTTCGATGGTTGAACGTCTTAGTTTAAACTCATTGAACTACTGACAAAAAGTTGATTTCATTGGAGCATATTCCTTATCACACTTTTCAAACTATTGCTGGTCTTAAACGTTATTTTTGCTCATCAAACAGCAGTTTAATCAACACACGAAATTCGGTTTTGTCCATTGTTTTGAAAATGTTCAAAATAGCGTCAATAAATCTTCAATATCTCGATAATTAATTGACAAAATATTATGAAACTTTGACATTTATGCTTTGAAGGTTAGTGCTACTTAAAACATATGTGGATTTTTTATTTGTGCTTCCACCTGTGCGTTAATTCTTTTAATTTTTCCTGTGTAACAGTTTTTGCAATCATCCGACAATTGCTTTTATATCTTATGTTATGCTATGGTAGCATTTGCCAAATCGTTTACTTTGCATTAGAAATTTTTTTTTCTTGAAAAAGAACCAGGTATTTCCAGGTATGAAACGTTTTAGAATAAAATACTGTCATATCCGTTTAGAGTAAATCATTAGTGTGTTGTGAATGTATTTTGGTTATTAGAAATATTTTGAAAGGCTTAAACAATCCATCTTTTTCTTGCTTAATCCCTACCAAACCTAGAGATCATTTTGTATGAAGTTGGAAGCTGCCATTTCGAATCCTTTTTCTAATTCCAATCTAAATCTCATCTGGTACTGCGCGAAGCTAGCAGCTGCCTTTATGAATACCTAACACTTTGATTACCCCTTTTTCTGCTCCTTTATATTAAATCTTTTGTAACGTGAGTTTGAGTGTGGTGCTACTAAGCGCAAATTGTAACCACACCGTAAGTCTTCGAATGTATGTTGTAAGATTAAGTTTTATTTTAAGGGGTATATAATTCTTGGGGTTCGAACAAATGAATTCTTTTATTGCATATTTGAAAAGTATATATTGTACATATTGATCTTAATTATATAACTTGCACATTCACCACAAGCACGATGTCATTATTAAAAATAATGGAAAAAATGGGAGTTATTGTTAGTCAGAAATCTTACTCATATGCGCAACAAGAAGATGACCGCCAAGTAAGTAAAGCGGAACGCGATGCTTAGAACGAGACTAGAAATGCCAGAATTTGGAAACAACAGAATAAAGACATAATGGTTCCGTATATTCAGGAATAGATGATTCTTTATAAATCGAAAAGTAATTTGATTATTCAGGCTATAACTTGATGTAAAACATTAAACACATATCTCAAAACCATATTTTTAAAACGAAATCCCAAGATTTCTCGAAAAGTACACAATCAAATAACTTGCTGTTTTTTTTCTACATTAATTGCATTAGAAGTCTTTGTCGAGAACTTTTTTTAAATTAATGTTCTTTCCTTACTCCAAAAAATAATTTTTACCACCAAAATATAGCATTTGCACGAAAATGGTCGTCATTTTGTTATAAAATTTTTCCTGATATTTATTAAGAGTCCAATAACGCTATCAAATTGATCTTTTTTGTAATGCAGAAAATATCATCAAATTATCGAAGGTATTGAAGGGCTTGATTTTCATTAAAATTTTATAATTTTTTCCTAATTACTTATAACAAATTGTATAAAGATTTATTAATTGTTGTATATCATCTAATTTTATTAGTAAATCACATTATATTAAAACAATAAACGTCATCCCATCAC
>JABFOX010000251.1:0-18767 GCA_022817665.1 Axea sp. ZL-2020
ACATCACCGACTCCATCTCTTCTACGTATAATCTTACGTTTACTTCTATTTTATTGTTGCGGTTGTATTTTCTTTTTTTTGCTTTTTTACTTTTTTTCGCTTGCTCGCTTGTTACTATTTATGTATAATAAACCCAATCACACGAATCACTCCGTACCATTTGGGTTAAATCACTCTGACGGTTTACCACCAAAGCGACGAACCGAAGCACTATAGAACCTTACAAGTTATACATGAAAGCAAGGAATTACGTGTACGAGGGGGTCGGTAGTCCGTCGTTTTCGTCGGTGCGGTACCCTCGTTTAAAGTGCCGGGCCACTCCGGACAATTTTAGATTTTCTGCCGTCCAGCTTGATGATGACGTTATACCGCACCTGAAACATACCAAAACAACGCCAATGTTAGAATGATTTCGCTAGATTTGTTGAAAGAAACTCGATAAATGTATTTTAGACTTTTGTGATGTTTGTTCACCCAGCAGCCTTAATGTCGCAGAGCGCAAGAAGACGAGTGACATACGACGAGGTACAACACGTGCTCGTCACGGTGACGGCCATCGCCCAGACGTTAACGCGTCACGGTGTTCTGCGTGGGCGGGCTAAACGGACGTTACGTTTATAAAAAAATTTTGTTCTGCATTAAACAACATGGCTGATCACAGAGACTTATTTCCCGCACTGTGTATTTTATTTATGATAGATGATTTTGGAAGGGCTTTGCTAGGCTTTATAAAAGGGGATTATTGCGCAATTATGTAACGCTCCACTTTGAAAGATCGGCTGACACTTGTTACTCAATTAAACGCTCCTACTGTTAGCTGTTAAATTCGCTATGCATATGGTGTGGAACATTATTTGCTTGGAAGAACGTGTTACGGGGAATAAGTTATTCCTCTTATTCAGTCTTATTTCTCTAAATGAATGCAAATTGTTTTACTTTTCCATGTATTTGTTATGTTAATATAAGTAAAAATATATCATTTGTTGTAAACAGACAATCCAATCAATTAAATTGATTGAGTATTTCATTAATATCAAGGAAATTATTTTACTTGGAAATAAAACAAATTAGATTTTATATACAATTTAATACAATTATACAACACAATTTTTAAAAAATATTCATTTTATTATAAATTTTCGAACGTGTTGGTTTAATATGTATAATTATATATGTATTTCCTATGGGAAATGGTGAGAAATGTTTCTTCAAATATTACTGTGCTTGTTATAAAATGAGTATGTGGGATAATATTTTAAATCATTCATAGTATTTTGAACAAAATAATTTTAATCGTGTTATATGAAAAAAATGATGTCGAGTATTAATACAATAATATGAATGTTGGAACGTAAATAAATTAAAATGAAGTTTCTTATTTATAGATGGTAAATAAAAGTAATATAATATTTATGTGTATATATTTTATATTAGTTTCAAGTATATATAGTAAAATTTTAAATTTCAATTGCGACAATTCAATTAGATACTAAAAAATATTATAACCATAATGATTGTTACATTAAATTTTATATGTTTAAAATTGTTTTATATATACAGTCTTTCTCTCCATATTTACAATTAATCAACCCCAAAATGATCATATTTCATGCACTTAATTGAAGTTAATCGCAGTTAAAAACCAAATTAATATATTTACCCAAGACTTGAACATATATTTTGAATAATACATAGCATATTACTTTTGTTTCTCCTATTAATTAATATTTCAATTCACCATATGTTCATTTTTGTTAATTTTTTTATTAATTTCACCTACAATCTATAAATTGTTATTTATATGTCATTCGTATTTTTTAGATTGGTAAAAAACATTATTTTATAATTAAGAATTAATTTACCGTGTAATTAAAATTCATACAAATTACCATCTTTACGTTGTATTTTCATCTCAATCTTTATATTTGTAATTTTTGTTATTTACCTACAATATTAAATTGATTATGTGTAATTTGTTAATGAAAATATTGTTCAAATTTAAGTACAACGTATTTTACGAATAATTTAAATAAATTCAAATATACATTTCTATACAATGTGTTTTACTTTTTTTATCTCAAACTCTACATATCGAATTATATTAAATAAAATATAAGATAATGTGTTACTGCTCATATAATTCTTCATATAAAATATTAAACAAAATTATATATTTTTATTTATTTTTTTTTTTTTTTTGATAAAACTAAATATATATTGTACATATAAATGTTTTTAATAAAACGATTTTGAAATAAGAATCAGCATACTATTTAATTTATGTTTACCATTTAAATTAAACATTATTAACGTAAATGTTTTGCGATATCAACTTAATTGAAACTGGTCATAATATATCCTTAAACTCTCTATTCACAATGGCAAAAATTTTAAGATAACAAAGTAGATTAGAAATTTAAAATTTTTTTAAATAACTATATTTAAAAAAAAATTTTTAAATAGTTACCAAAATATATAAAATATAAAAATCGTTTATAACATTATTTAAATTTATCGACTGATTCAAAAAACCATAATATCTTTGTCGATAATGGCCGAAATTCTATAAGTCTTCACTACCGACTACAATTTCAAATTCTTTACTTATACTCAACGGATAATACAGACATATTTTTTAATTTGTTGAACCATAATAAAAATTAAATTTTAATTTCAATTAAAATTTTTAATTTAATATGTAAAAATAATTTTTATATATTAAAGTTTAAAAGACAAAATTAAATATTTCACATTTTTCGGATACGTGAAGCTAATAATTTTTTTATATTAATGATCTTTTTGTATTAATATAAAACATAATAGTTTAAGTATAATAATATATATTAACATTTCATTTATTTCTTAACGATTCTATGCTGTCTTATATAACATATAATTAGAAAAACACATCGTGTTTCTTCAGACAAAATAATAATTGTTTAAAATTATACCATAATATATAAATAATAATGAGCGTTGGCATTTCGTTCTTAATTCACCTATTGAATATATTCAATAGGTGTATTCACCTATACATATATAATTAGTCAATCACATATAACGACTCATAATTTTAAGTCAGTTAATAATTCTATTATTAAATTTTAAAAAAATGTACAATACAGCAGTAATTCCACGATAATAATATAAAAAATTTTTCTTTCTATAATTTATTTTTAGATTTCCGTAAATAAAAAAGAAATTGTTAAACCTACATAAATTTTATTTGCATGATTAATATTAACAAAATAATATTTAAACAACATTTTAAACAATATTTAAACGATCATTTTAGTAAATAATAACAAAAATTCTAATAACAAGCAAATATTGAGTTAGCAACAACCTAGCATAAATTTCTCAACCTATACATAGAATATTTTCACTCTTTAAATTATATTAACAAATTTGACTATGCAAATGACAACAACAAGCTTTTAGTTTAATAAAAAAATGAATTTCTAATTCGATATATTTAAAATATTTGTATTTGATGTGTGTTACGAACAAATCCATACTGCGTAAATTAGCGACCGATTTGTATTTTGCAGTAACGGCGATGCGTACAACTCTCAGTAGTTGGAATAATCATTTTGTCATGCAAAACTGCAGTTCCTCTTGCGAACATAACAAATGGTTTATTTTGAGTGAAGGATTTCCATTTTTATTCAAAAAACATATTCTTTTGTTTATACATTTCTGATATATTTGAGAAACAGGTGTACATTGTGAAAATGATACAATTTTAACAGAGATTTATTTACTAAATTAAGAGGTATCTTTTTCAACATGATTTAAGTTAAATTTCAATTCAGATTCAGGGTGTTATTTGTTCTTCTATTTTTCTCAAAGATATTAAAAACCATGTTAACTTTTCGGTTTGTTAAGAAAAGAACGGAAAATATTGTATTTTTACTTTTGTCTCTACATCTATAAAATGTCATTTTAAAAGTGTGTGCTGTAATTCATTTGTTAGCAAACATATATGTACAAAAAGCACACATATAAAAAACAAATAAAAAATAGTGAATACTATACAGTTTCAATAGTTATAGTATTCGAATCGTAATAGAATATATTCATATTAACTCATTCGCTGCCAAGGACGAGTATACACGTCTTTGGCTGGGTGTCATGCATTCATATAATTTAGGCTTGGCAGCGAATGGGTTAAATGACTTTTCAAAGAAAAAATAAAAAAATTTAATGAATAATCGCTTGAAATGTGTAGATAAAATTATAAGCACCGAGAATAACTATAATATAAATTATAAAACTTTAAACAAAAATGATTCAAATTTAACAGTCATGGAAAAATAAATCTCAGTTCAGTAGAAAATTGCCATATATTTAAAAAATATATTAAAAATGGACATTAAGTAAAACGTGCTCAAACGAAATATATTAATTGTGTTAAATTAATGAACATTTAATTGCAATATCCCAGAATAAGAATATATCAACATCATTGTATTATTGCTAAAACGTAATAGTTAAAATAAAATGCATTTTTTAAAGGGTTTTTAACCACAATATACTTTTACTTATGTTATATTTATTTATATAGCAAAAAATGTAATTTATAATGAATATCACTGTTATCCAAGCACAAATTAACAAATGAGTCGTAGCACAATATTGAGAAGTTTTTCCAATGGTTGAAATATAATCGACATAAAACGTGAATATATTTTGGACCATGTATGTAACAATGTGACAATTACATAAATGTTTTGATAACATTATTACACTCAAGAATTAGAAGTAAATTATATGGTTCATACATATATGAAATAAAGTATAGTACATGACATACATTAACTGTATACACGGTGTTCTGAGGTGAGAAGTAACTTTAAAATTTTAAATAGAAAGTCCCGTTTTTATTGCTGAATAGGGTTCTACGTTACAAAATTGTTTGAGCTTATTTTAATCATTTCTTTCTAATTATATTTTAATAAAAAGTTATAAGTTAAACGTACCATTTACCACCAATATATCCAAATATTCCTTTCGGATCCAAAAGATCGAAATCTTTAAATATTATAACCTTTCTCACTTGATCTAACTGTGGTAAATGGTAACTTTAAAACAGTATAAATTTTGAATAAAACAATTCGAAAAAATTTATCTAAATAGTCTTGAGATATTTTGTAACATAGAAACCAAATCAGCAATAATAAATGGGGGATTTTATTCGAAATTTCAAAGTTATTCATCAACCAAGGGATGATGGGAGGAGTGTAATTTTCAAAGAGGCTGATGCACTTTGAGAATACTATACACAATAAACCAAAATTGTAATTGAATTATACTATATAAATGAATCAGTAATATATAAATTGTTAATGGGCCACACGTAGAAAATAAAGAAAGGAAATCTTTATTCTTTAGCCATTGTTAATTACTAGTAAACCAAAAAAAAAAAATATTTCTAATTTTTAAGATTTATCATTGATTTTATTATTCAAATGAATGTTTTATTTTAATTAAATTTAAATTCAATTCAATTAAAATAAAAAGCATGTTTTCTGTATATATTGTTAACTTATTAAATTATTCATTGTAAATAATATACATTTACGGAATGTAAGAACAGCATACGAGTATTGAATTTTACATTGAAAAGGTATTGATGAGCAGCGTGCAATTACTTTTTGTGTTTATCACTCTACTTTAATTAAAAAAGTAATGTTTATTTTTATTTTAAATATTATGTGATTAATATATAAATTGAAAAATATATTAATCAGTGTATATACATATTTTTTAAATTGTAAATTATAAAAGAACCTTTAACCTTTCTTCAAAATAATTGAATTTATTTATGTTCAAACCTTTTTAACTTTCATTTAAAAATGTGTAAAAGTATTGAAATTAATAATTTACAGTTGAGCTTCCGCTGTGTCTTTGGAAAATATAGATTTTCAATATTTTCCTCACTTGCGAATGAAAAGGTTCATTTATCACTGAAAACAGGTGAGAAATGGGTGACTTTTGAAAACAACATTTTATTATCAAATGTTGAAATATTATTATTTCAATGACCATTATCATATAATCTGAATATTAAATAAAATTCTAGTTATACGCGCACTTCTTTTTCAACTACGTCTAATTGTTCGCTATAAAGACACCTAGACACCAGGAGTTACATCTCCTGGTTATTAAATTTTGTTGGATTCGTAAGTAGAATAAATGTGAAGTGTGCAAAAGTATAAAAGTGCAAAAGCCAAAAGCACGTGTGCCGTATTCGCGTAGAACAACAATGTCGGTAGAGTTGATGAGTGGTAGAGGGCGAGAGGTAAAAGAGCATGGCAGTGTGAGGTTACCGAGGGTTGGGGAATAGACCCTTGGGAGCACCGGCGATACACGAGAACTGGCTCCACTCGAACGCGGGACGAACGCGATTAACATTCCGACCGCTAGCACGCTGTTCGCACGGCGCTTTCATTAATTCCAGCGTATTGATTCCCTCGATTGATGAATGGCCACCGATAGCGATTTTGTGCCGCGCTCCTCATTCCACGCTCAAATTCTCTCTCCAAAGATTCAAACTCTATCTCCTGCATCAACTTTGTTTTCCTAGATATATTATCTTTACAATTTCACATGTTTATCTGAGATTTATTTCTGTTTATATCTTTTAAATATGATGTTTCGTAACATGTTTATGTTACAGCACATAAAACATCAATAGATTTATATTATAATTACATCATTTTAATAATAAGTCAATATCCATCCATTTTCATAGAAGTTACAAAAATCAAAAGTGAAAGTATTGTTCGAACGATGTATAACTCATTTTATATTTCGCACATGCACAAGATATTTTGAAGAGTGATTGAGAGATCATCATCCTTCACAGTTATCAAATTGAATTATTTAAACATCAAGTAGATTTATTGATTACGAATTATGTAATTACATCCACTAATGTAGAACATAAAAGTATGATTAAATTAAAAGAAGCCGCAAATACAACAAGCAAGAGAAATACGATTTTATTAGTGAATGCAAGCAAGAAGGCTGCAATAAAATATAAACATTTACAACACCCTGTATATATGAAGTCTTACAAAGTGGCGGCATCGATCGGAAAACTCATAAACTAGTTAGCCAGTTGAAGAATTGAGGAGTTAGCAATTTTAACGTCAGATGGCGATAGTAATAGTTGAATAAGAATGGAAAAAACGGGGTGGAGCGTACTTGACAGCTGGGTGGGTTCGGGACCAAGGTGATTGAAAAGAGGGTGGAGCGTCACGTGACGCCATAGTTGGATATGGAAGATGACGTCATTCTGCCACGATGGCCTCTATTCATCAAAATGGCTTCGTCACAAAATTCTTTGTTTCCTACAAATTATGATGTTTCCTCCGTTCAAAACACTTTCAGCAATAAAGCGTGAACTCCTCACAGCTCTTACAGAAGAAGTTCATCCTTGTGACGGAAACGCGCCGATTTCGTTTCTTTTAATTATTCCGAACTGCGACAAGCAATGCAAAATGTTGATTTTACGTTGAATTCGCATTGGCAAATTAATTCTGGTAATAAAGTTATCAATGCTGTGATACTGTCGATTAAAATGAAATTGAGCATAAAACGTGCGTTTTTTCTTCGCTATATTTATTCTTCCTCTTCCTCTTACTCTTTCTGTTTTTATCGTCGTTCGGTTGAACAAGCGCGATTTGTATGAACGAGGCATTCAATTTTATGAGATACTCGTGTGGCCGTAATACGCGCTGTGGACAGTTAAGCCTTCAAGATCGTTATATTGGATTGTAAACGGCACTCGAATGTTTTAGTAATGGGACGAGGAACTCGTGCCAGTCGTTGGCACGCTGTAAAACAGCAATAAAATCAACACCTCGTAAAATCAACAGAACATAGTGCGGCGGCGTGCCGTAGCGTGACTCGCAAGCACGTGAAAAATAACTTCGCCATTCATTGGCGAGCATATTGTGAGCATCAAAACAATTCGTTATAAATTTTCAAGTAATTTATGTCCAAATAAATGTTGATTAACGCAGAGCGTACACATTTTAATACGTGCGTGTATATTTATATTTATATAATATAAAAATATTAATCACCGAAAGTACTTTATAAGCAAGTTTAACTCTTACATCGCCTGATGTTGACTGATATAGATAAAATATTAATGCTAGCGTGTAATCATGCAATTAAAACGATTGCACACATCCCATCTGGTATTAAAACAAATTTTATACGCCTTTCATAAATATTGCAAAAATTTCTGTTTTGTCGCTCATTTTGACGAGAAGCTTTTTCTTCGTTTATATTTGTGCGAATGATATAATCTTTTAGTACAAATATAAAGGAACAAAAAACTTCATTGTTTGTAAATTCATTAAATTATCTGCCTAATTCATTAAAAAATATGAAAATGATAGTATTTTAAGATTACATTTGTTTTCAAACCTTATTACATTACCTTCTTAGGTAATATTCGTCATTATTCGATAACACTGTACAGTTAAAAATACTATTTGATAAAAAAGTATAATTTACACAATAATTTTGTGTTGAATAATAGCTACTAATAAAGTGTATTATTATCGTGCAATAAGTATTGTAAAACCACCGTTTTATGTAACTACATTTATTAGAATTATTATCAATATAGTAAAAGTATAAAAAGAGAAAACTAAAAATTATTTGATTTATTCAGTTTTATAATATAAAACATTAAATATAATTTTTAATGTAAATTTGCTTAATTTTAATTTCATTTTTGTAATTATGGGAGATATGAAAATGAGTTAAAAATGAACTGAAAAGTAATTTTATTAAATGAATTTGCAAAGTAACGATAATTATTATCAAAAAGTACTAATTATATTACTAATTTTAGAATTGTCTTGTTAATTAAAGATAATATTATCTGAATTATAAAACAGTTTTGTGTATTTACTGTAAAAATAATGTCTGTATTTTAATGGGTTATGATTTTTTGGTTGAAGAATATTACCAATTTCAGTAATTGCAACTGATTCAGTAATCAATATAAAAATCAAACCAAGTTTTAAAAAGAATGATGGAATTGGTATATTTATAAAACACTGCTTCATATTTTATTTAACATAAATACTAATCAAATTATTATAAATACATATTAGAAATACAGTGTCAATTAAACAAAATTAATTAAATTATCAGATTTAAATTCATAAAATAAAGCTTTACATAATATAATATAAAGAATTAAAAATTTCGAATAAAACATGAAGTTTGTATATTATTGAATATTAATATTGTATAATATTGAATATTATCTAAATATTGTCAATAATATGCACTCCCAATTATTGATACATTTTAGCAAAAAGTAATTTTTTAATAATAACAATAATATTACTTATTTTATTGAATAACAATCATATTTATATAAATTGTTAAATACAAAGCGTCACAAATGTAACAAGTAATACTTCTAAAGTCATACCATTTTTGGATGCTTTAAATACTATTATGCTCCTTTATTTTTCGTGTGAAAGGTTTTACATTATAACATATTCAAAGGGCAACTAAAATTTTAAGTCGCGATTCATATAATTTCGACATTAGAATAATTTGTATATTACTCTTATTACTTAATATATTTATATAAAAATTATTACATATATAATTTATACAATATTAATCATTTCTTAAATAAACGATGTCCATCGATATTCATTATATATATCTATTACATTAATGTATCATGTCTCATAAATATTATTACTACATAAATAATGGACATTATTTATGTAGTGTAGCTGATAATAATTTATTCGTATATCTGACAAACATAATTAGTACATAAAACCTGAAATAAAAATTATAACATAATATTTATTGCAATAATCATAACACTTATTGCAACGTAATTATGTAAATTGTTGACATGAAGAAATGCTTATCCTTTAATCTGATTAATTTAAAAGGAGATCTTCGGTTATTTAACTTTATAAATTCTATATTGAGCAATATTTTATTAAATTAATTTAATGCGCTTTTAATTCCTCTATCTTAAAGGTGTATAATTAGTATTTAAGATAACAACACACACGTATTCGTTTAAAATATAAATTTGAAAGAAACCTATCTATTTAATTATATATAAAAAAAATAATAATTATGTAACGATTGATATCTGTGTGATAATGAGCGTGTTTTTCGACTGGATCGTAAAAATCGTAAACCTGTGTCTGCAAGTATGTCAACGTTAACGAAATTCCCGGTGAATTCCGAAAACGACGATGTGCCGGACGACTCAGCTAACCGGTGGGTATTGGCAAACACTCGAGTCGCGCTCACACCGCGATCGGCCAACTGCTAACATGCATATGCGATTAGCATAATCGAGTCGAGCACAGAGAACCAGTTTGCAAGGACGCTCAAAAGCGACCGCCGATGGCTTATGCCGCTGCTGGCACGCTCGACGCATCCGTAATGCCATTTCCCCGATGAAATCAGCTGAGCACTCAGTCCTCTCGCGCCTTCTCTCTCTTTTTCAATATACATCGTACTAACAGATCTTGCATGTGTTATGCATTCGATCGATCCGATGGAAGGTGCGTCGATGACGAGATATCCGAACGTCACTTTCTGATCATACGGATAACGTGTTTTCTTTTATTCCACCGAGAATCACAAGAAAAGAACTTGTCATTTTCGTTTTGATTTATGCTACACGATGTCCAAAGTTAAGATATCCCAATGAAAATTCTTTCAGTGTAACTTGCACTTGTAATATGGATTTATTTTGTTTTATTTTTTGTTTAATATTATTTTTTTCAACAAACTAAAATTAGAACTGATTACATTTTTTCAACTCTTTATAACGCACAATAATAAATATTTCGTAGAATATAAATTTAATTATATAAAATTAAATTTACACATTCATTATTTTAATTAAAAAAAAAAGTAAATAATGTAATAATGTAACGTGTAGAAACATTGCTATAATCTGAATAGTATACTTTACTTTGATTTCACTCAGGATCAAAGTTATGGTAGAATTTCGAAACAGGTGTACTATCTTTTATATTTTATGGTTATTTTTTAAAGTAATCATTTTTCAGAATGTGCATTTATTTCACACCTAAAAAATTACTCGATAATTAAATAAGTAATTATAACATTTATTTTTGTAAAAAAGAGCAAAATACACCAGTGTTATATAATACAGACATTTTTTTTTATATTTGGGATTTGTGGAATAAAAATCACAGATGCTAAAATGTGCAACCGATTTGTATTTTAAGAGCCGATGACTGTCTACGTCTCTTGAGTTGTGCAATTCGCAAAAACTAGTCTTCTTAGTCTGCTAAATATCGGGCAGAATAGGTTGATATATTTTATTTTCATGTTTTTATTTTAAATTCAGTATTCCTTGTAAAGTACCAAAATATAAATATTTATAAATATTTAAATAATATAATTTGTATGTTAATTATATATTATAATTTTATTTTAACTGATTTATAATTAGTGAAGTTATTTTATTTATTATTATTTATTTTTATTTTATATTATATTATATATATTTTTTTATATTTATATTAATTATATTATTATAATTGTGATTTATTAAATATTGTATTTAGCAATGAACGAATGGTAGTATGGCATGAGACTGACAAACAGTTGGGCAATAATATGGCAGTAGTATGGAATGAATCCGACATGGTCTAATTCAACAATAGCCTAGGCTATGTTCACAAATATATAATATATTTGTTCTCTACAACCAGTAGAACAAATTTATATTGTCTGTTGGGAATGCTTTATTTTTACATTATTATAACGACTAAAATAAATACCTTATAATCGTATTAATATTAAATCATCATTAATAAACATTATTATATTTGTAAAATATTATTTGATCAAATTTAGTCTGTTTTTTAAATCAGTGTTGATTAATATTTACATATTAAATTATTTAATATTTGGTGTGAAGTAATTATCTGTATTACAATTAAAATATTTGATTTAGATAAAATTAGTCATTCAAAATGGAACACCTTTGCGATGAAATTAAATCTATAAATATTCGAACAAATTTTTAAATTGTTAATATTCCAACAGTTTTCTTAAAGATGACTTGTATGATACTTGAAATCTTCACTTTCTGGATTTTTATGTATCAATAGTTTAATGAATTTATAAAAAATAAATATTATATTTTATGTTTTAAGTATAAAACATATGCGTCACGTATTTAGTATCATAAAAAATGGAAAACTGTACTTATACGATTTCATATTAAACATTAAAAGAGGTATTTTTTTTTAATTTTCAATGGGGCACAATTAAATTAAATTTTATTTATTTCGACATAAATTTTCTTTGGTATGTTCAACTGTTGAACTTTTATTTTTTGTTAGCAGGTTGAGGCAACACCATTCAATGATAATGCAGACACTGTTTACCACAATAATTGAGCAAAATTTCTGTCCATGCAGCTGGACGCAACACCGACTCGCAATTACACATCATTTCCATCGCAATTCTGAAAGCAGGGGGAAAAATATTGTTCATGATCCACAACGTATACTTTTCACTGAACTGGATGTTCTAACAATCGTGCATGAACATAACTCTTAAAAATTATTTACCATCATTTGTGTTAACAAGAAAACTTTGTACGATGTTTTCATAGCTTATCGGTTATTTTGTAAAGTTATCACAATAGATTTATCGCCTGCGCACCTGTCATAACTGACACAGAAAAAGAAAAATACTGAAAACGTGACAGAAAAAATCGGCAGAGATACGCGGAGGATTGGAAAGCCTGCGAATTGAACAAGCTTTATCTTTGGCTTTTTGTATCGAACAAAAAAAAACAGCGACAAAAATACCCGAGCGCTTCATTTTACTTTAATTCACTTTGCGTTTCGTTTCTTTTTTACATTTCAGATGAAGTTGTCAGATAAAGCGTTTTTATGCTCTACTTTCATATCGAATCAAAATGTTTTCTTATGAAAATTATTTAGATTTCAAACGAGTTTACAGAAGTCGTAATGAATCGTGATGAATGTTTGCCAACTCTCACAATGCAGGGCAAATTGCATAAAGTATATCACATTAATTGGGTGGAAGAAGCGTCGTAAATTTTCATCGTGATTTTAATTGACCTTTACAGCTTTCTTACTTTCAACGTCGTGTTTACAATCTTTCTCTTCTAAATTTGTATACCAATTAAGCCAAGTTGCGTGTCATGTCAAGCTCAATGTTTTCGCATTTCTAAGAGCGCGAGCGTCGCCGTTTCGCAAACATTGCAGCATTGTACCGGTCACTGTGTGTTCACGATGAAGCATGATCAAGATATGGAAATCCGCCAACCGTCTTTTTGCATCTACGTACCAGATCGTAGCGTTACCCACGCAAACGCCATAAGTGTTGCAATATCGCACGACATTTCATTACATACGTTATTACATAAACTTTGTTCCATATTCATTATTATTCATTCTTTGACAACTAGTATGTTCACACAAAAATTACCTTATTATAATTACGCAATACGTAATATTAAAAATCCTTCTGCTTACGACCAAAATATATTTAGATCGCGAGCAACAGCCGTAGTGTTGTTCGTAAAACGATGTGGTGGTGAAATCAAAATTATCTTTGAATTTTTGTTAAATTATTTTCATTAATTCATTAGCATTCTGCTTTCTTTTGTGAAGTTTTAAACCGTATGTTGTATTGCCTCATTCAAATGTTTCATTTTTTGAATCATAGCTTTCGAATTGCATAAGTAAAAACTTTTACACATAAATGGGACAAATAAACTCAGGAAGAATTAATAATTGTGTCTAGAGTGTTGTAGATTCTTGTTATTCACCAGAGTTCATGGAGAATTTAAGACACAATCAGTATACGATAATACCGCGAATTACGTCAACTAACTATGGTCTTCTTATCGTGTTCTATACGCATGAGTTCCTCCTAAAATCGTCCGCGTCATGCGCAATAAGTAAATTACGAAAAGCGATTCATCTCTGACGAACTTCTACGTCTCGCTTGTCAGATATACTCTCATGACTAAATAATTTAGTTCTTCATCCAAACCACTATCCAGTAAGGTTTTGCAGGCTCAAGATTTATGAAAGAACCTGGAATTCGTGTCTTCATTCGTTATCATATTTACATCATTAGGCTATTTCGAATTCGTTTGGAAAGAAAATGTTGTTTGAAGTAAATTCATAGAATCGATGATTTTTAATCCTTTACACGTATTTTAAAAATAATCTTAATTCATTATTTTATTATACTTTGGGACTTTTAGTAAATATATTTATTATTTTTAATTTATCATATGTTTGTGGCATTTAATATGCATTTAGATTTAAAAGGTGTGAAAAAGAAGAATCGGATTTATCAAAAAAGTAAAATGACTGGTGTTTTCAAAATATTGTAACAAGAAAAATGATTCTGAAATCATTTCGGTGCATTAAATTTAACGAAACCATGTCAAATTAGTATTGTGTAAACATTGTAGTGATATTGGAGTAGAAATATATATCAACAAGCGACTGAAATCCATCTGGATTGATGCTTAAAAGGTTTAAATAATGTGTGGATATTTATCACGTCAAGTTACTCCTTTGATCAGTAGAAGTTTTGGCAAGCGTTTTCTTAGGTAAACGCGGCAGGTCAATCGGTCTCGTTTTGCATAGTAGGCAGCCCAGGTGGTCCGCCACCATTCTGCATTTTCGACCCTCAAGGTGCTCTAATTTTCCCCACAAAAGTCAACTTTCACATTTTTTCTCAAATTTCTTTTTTTTTCCGCATTAAACCAGAAACGCTTTCTCCACTCAACGGGACTTTTTCAAAGAAACGTCGTACTCCGGATTCACAGTCGCGCTTAGTCGAATTTCACGAAACCGTAAAAACCACGACCTCGGAATTTTTAGACTCCAATTGCTTACTGAAAAAACACATCATTTTTGTGTGAAGAATAGTTTAATATATTATTTACAGTAGAAGTTATTTTACAACTGTTATTATTTATTTATCTTTAATAGCACAGAATTTGTACATTCTAAAAACACAAGTATGGTATATGATAATTAATCGTGTATTAAATGAACAATAATTTTCAACTATATTATTTTAATGACTAAAGTAAACTGAAAATAATTTAAAAGATTAATCATATTAATTTAATCCAAAATTTGTAATTAAATTTAAATATGTATAAAACAGTACATTACATTCATTTATAACTATAATTATATTATCTGAATAAATGTTTTATACAGGAAAAGTGTAAAAAGGAATTCAATTTCTTTGCAAATAGATATTCTGAGATATATGCACGATCTGAATTTTAAAATAATTATAGACAAGAAATATAGTTGCAATGATAAGATTATAATTTATAAACTAAATTAATATTATAAAATATGTTATTTGTTATTTTAATTCCATTTGAGTATTATGATCTTTTTTTTATAAAATTTCTGTATTTTATCAATTAACAACGACATAAAATTTCATATTTATTTCATTATATTCCATTCTATGTTACTAATGGTAATAATTATGCTTTTTTTATACAAAATAATATATTTTAATTATTTATTAAAATTTAATCAATAAATTTTCTTAATAAAGCTTTATTACAAGCACAGAAACATTGTCATAATTACAAAGTTTATAAAGGGATTGAATGTATTAGAGTTAAAATAAATCACATTTGTGCCCGAATTAAATACATTTTGTTTAATAAAACTGTTTCGTAGAAATGATTCAAGTTTATCGTGGGATGAGAATATATACAGCCACATGATAGAGTTAATTCAAGCAATTTGAATAAAATGTGTATCGGTATTCTAAAGTACAAATATATGATTTGTTAAGATCCTTTGATTTTAACATTATAGAAAATTAATTTTTTTAAAGAAATTTTATTATAAAAATATTGGTAAATTGTATTCGAAATATTACAGTGCCATAATTTTGAAGCGGAATTCATCGTTTTAGTTTTGTAATTAGAAATAATATTATGTTTTTATTTTTATATTAATAGTGTCATGAGTAAAGCAGTAATATTTTATTTAAATAAATTTACAACTAAAAATATATTACATGGAAAAATTCTGTTTTCAGAATTATATTACCAGAAATGTGACAATACAGCTTTGAATTGTCGTTTCACGTTTTTTTGTAAATTTTTATACTATTTAGTGCAATATTCGTTAAGTTAGTCTAGTTAAAAAAAGAGATTAAGTGTGCGGAATTTTATAGTAGATTTAAAACAACGACATTTATTACAAAGTCAACTTTGGGGAATGTTTGATTACATAAAATAATGAAATGTTATGTAAAAGTTTTTTAAGAATAACAAATTCCGTGTTTTGTGAAATAAATATAAATTAATATCTATGTATTGTTTGACAATTCAGTTAATGTGCATGCGAATAATTTGAACATTTAATTATTCATGGGTTTAACAAAATAACACAGAATTTTAAAAGTTAAAGTAAAATAATTTACTATATGAAAATTAATGCAAATAAAAATATTATAAAAATAATACAATATTATAATTAAACTTAAATATTATATCTATAACTTAATTATATGTTATATAATTAAACTTAAACAATATATCAAATTAAATTTCTACAATATAATATTCATCAAAAAAAATAAATCATAATAATAATAAAATAAAATTAGATAAACAAAAGTGATGTTAGAGGCGAAATTAGCTGGCGATACGTCAACTTAAATGTCACGATTAATGATAGATTAAATTTTCCTCGAGTTACTCGAGTTCAACGATCCATTGATTAATTCAACTTACTCCCACTTATAATTGTTTTAAAAATTCTATCAAAATTGTTATTATATGCAATTTAAACAAAAAAGAAATGACAACGAAAATGATTATAAAATGAAGACGAAACGTGCAAATGAAAATGTTTTAAAAATTTAATCAATATTATTATTATGCAATTCAAACAAAAAAGAAATGAAAACGGAAATTAATATAAAATGAAAATGAAAAGTTCAAAAAAGTTTGTGTTTGTTTATTTAAATAATACAACAAAAAATTGTTTTTATCGAAAATCTTGATAAGATTTAAAATCAAAATTAAATGAAGATGTGGCCAGGTATCCTTAAACAGCAGAATCCTCCGAGAATCAAATAACTAAAACTCTACTTATTCACAAAATTCTATTTGAAATGATTAAATTGTTAATTTTGCCAAATTATTTCAAAAACAAAAATTATAATCAATTAATGGAATTCAATCAACATCAAAACCAATACGATTTATTATTCGACTTTTGTAATACAATTCGTTTTTAAAAACTAATATAATTTTTTTTGTTCGAAATAGAATATCAAAATCATTAACAATTTTTATCAAATTACTGATAGTAACTTCGAGCATAATGTACACGTATCAACCAACTGAAATAATCTTTCGTAATTAGTATTATATTATATTTATAATATTTTATGATATAATATTCATAAATATTATTAATATATTAAATAAATTTGATATAATAAATAATATTATGGTTCACAAAGAAAAATAAACTTAAAACAAAGTAGCTGTAATAATTATGAGGATAGAAACGTAAAATCAAATTTCGAAATAGAGAAAATGATGAAGTTTGCGAACGTGCAGGTTACATTTTAAATTAAATTGAGAACTATCTTTTTTTTTTTAATTTTAACATTCTGCATGCCATTAAATGTTTTTGGCAAAGAGGATTTTTTTTTCTATTCGAAGGTGTATGATTTTGTTTGAGTTAATACATGTTAATTTTTAGATCATTAAAATGAAATGTCAAGTTGAGAAAAATGAACATTTTAGACACTTTCTTTTTTTTGTCAAAGTCTACAATAATACATGAGCTCATTGTAAGTCAAGCGGTTAATTTTTATTGAAAAGTAAACTTTTAACAATAAAAAAAAAAAACATTGTTTATAGGTAATCTCATCACTTGAGAACGGTTGGACCAGTTTAATCAATTTTTTTTTGAATACTCGTAATATTACGAATGAAGTTTTTAGAAAAAGAACAGTTGGAAAATGTTTCTAGATAATGAGACATTTCTGAAAAAACTGAACTTGCCTTTTTTCTATGGGATTTTAATACGAATTCGGTATCTTAACTTACGTTTCGAATGATAGATGTGCATAATCCTTTTTATATAATATACAATATGCAATATAAAAATCTGAAATATCTAAAAAAAATCTGGAAATATGCCTTGTAATTAATTTATTTCTCTTCCTGCTTGATTATTTCGCAACTACGTGTGAAAATTTAGTTTGATAGCTGATTATCGAATTATGAATCAAGCCAATTGATTACAGAGTGACGAAAAATTCATTCAGTTATTTAATTTCAGTGGAATTGTGATTCTTTTGTAAGTTTATCGCACGCGTTTCATAAAATGAATAAAGTTGAGTCGGTTTGTCTGAAATAGATGTTTGGATTTACATACAAAATAAATTTTTTTTTTTTTTTTTTAATTTTACCTTGTTTATACATTGCCAACAATTTTTACACGAATGAACAAAATGATTGCAAACAAACTTATTGAAATTTCAACAGGACAACGTTTGTCGAGGTAGTCAATTGGTGAATAGTTATTTTTTTTAACATAAAAATTCATTATTTTGTTTTAAATTACCAACCTCCTGAAACTATTCGTTTAGTGGGAGATTTTTTTGCTATTTCTCTGCTACATATTTAACAAAAATTTAAATTA